>JALIZH010029028.1:0-35739 GCA_030522465.1 Rhipicephalus appendiculatus | reverse complement strand
CTATCTCCCGGTAACGGCGTTAATCTCGACATTGTGGCATTGCCGCTAATAACCTTGTTGATGATGCTGCCCGGTCCGCCGATGAGAACGCCCAGACAGCCCCAATACCCTTGTCGAGGACTTACGCTTCAAGGCGCCTTCGCTCGTTCGCTCATTCAATATCGTACACTCGGTTGAGCGACCCCAGTGTCCGGAACCGTGGCCTACAGAAATTGGACGCATCGAGGAAACTCCATCGAAAAGTTCCATCGGACCTCTCCCGCCGTGAGGCAACTTTACTGTGCCGCCTAAGGTTTGGAGTAGCTTTCACGAAGACGTACTCTTTTCGAATAGGAATGGCAGACACCTCCAGATGTGACTCGTGCAACAGCGACGAAACAATAGAACATCTACTGTACTCCTGTGATCGTTATGTGAGCGAACCCAACGTTCTACGCGAAACGCTCAACAAACTAGACTATAGACCGGTTTTCCGAAGAGAAGATCCTCGGATCGTGGCTCTACGCGTCGCAGGCCAGCAAAGCGACACGAGCATTGCTACGTTCTTAAAATCGACCGGGTTAAGCGACCGCTTGTAGCCGTGCAATGGGCAGACGCACATGTACCCTGACGTTGCTTTCTTCCTTCTTTCTTTCTTTTCTTTAATCCCTTCACCCCTTCGCCCCAGCGCAAGGGTAGCAAACCAGACGCGCGTCTGGTTGACCTCCCTGCCCTTTCATTCATTTCCTTCCTCCTTCACCCTTGTGTCCCCCCTAAATACATAGGTTTTCCGCAAAGTTGGTTTTCATGTCGTTCCCAGTGCTGGAATTTTAAGAAAACCATAAATCTTAATTTGGAACACGCTGCATATAAAAGCTCACAGGGGCTTTCATACACTCGCATAAGAGGACTGGACGGCAAAAGCCATCTTCTTTTTCTTCTTGGTCGATGTATTGATCTTGCCCACCAGTCTCCGCAAACTTTCTGCACCTAACGTAGTTTTGCGCTGCCTCCGTCCTGGGCGCACCTTTTTACGAAGCGGTGATGTCATGGGATAACATCATCATGTGACGTTACGTCACGTGAGGTTACTGTGGCGCATGACGTTACAAAATCTGGGGATCTGTGACGTCATGATCAGGGCATACGGTAACGTGGTCACGTGATGATAACTTATCGCAATACTAGTTTGACGCCTCCGATGCGGGCCGCCTGTCAATGTTTGGGTTTGATGAGGCATCTAAGGCTTTTGACTTAATATGTATGGCCCGCGTAAATTCGCCCGCGTAAGTATGGGCATATTTCTTTCCTGCTCACAGATTTTAAATTGTGGTATGACATCCGTGCAATGTGGAAAAAACGACTAATTAGTACCCATTACAGAAATTACGTACAGGTGCAAAGAGTGGGATACTATAGAGCTGTTAAGGCGACACACTTTGCAAATGCCAGTCGTTTATTTGGCGTAATTTTCTCTCGTTTCTATTTGGGAACTGTTTTTCTTTTCTTTTTTTTAGTTGGGCCAGTTAGGAATTCTCAAGGAATCCCGAACAGCAGGACACCGTGGTGTGCGTGGAATTGCCACTTAAGCCTTGTGAAGCGTTCCTGAAATTAACTTCAGAGTGTTTGAGATGTCTAACATCGTTATGTGCGGGCATCACCGCTAATTCTACGTATCTTGTTTCTTCAGCTTGTGTCGCCTTTGTTCCTCAAGATTTCGCGCTTTTTTCCTCGTCTTTAATTTGAAGCAGCACTTTTGAGTCCTGTACAGCGTTATGAACGCGTTATATGAGAACAAAAACATGTTTCTTACAATAATAACAGGTTAGAAACGTAATTGCTCTGGGGAGCTGCATGCATAATGTAAAACTCTTCATCCAAGACCGTTGTTTGTTGGAGTACAGAGAAAAAAGTCCCACTTTTCCTCAGCTCCTAAGAGTAATCTGGCGAGTTGCATTGGGCCCTTCTCTTTTCTTGCAATCTTCGTGTTTTATAATGCGTGGAACTTTTCGCATTCTTGACAGTGGCACAACAGCCGGGTGTAATGAAGAAACCCGAGTGTGGTGGTCCAGTGTAATGACACGTTGCCTGGGAACTGTTGGCGCTCCTATGTGCACTTACAGAACATTTAAACACGTCTTAAAGGAAGACCACCTAGTGGCAACTCGAAAGGTTTAGGAATTTCAGTGGCTGCATGGAGTATTGCTGTGGACGCTCGCAATGACAAAAAAAGTGAGCCCTTCTGCAGCAACGTCACCTGTGCTTGTGATAGAAAAAATCTAAAATGAGCTATCTGCAAAACCTACTTCACCTTAATAATCACTAACACTAAGCAATCACGCGCGATATGCACTAATCAAATATTTCAAATAAAAAAATCCAATAAATCAGAGATACTGTGCAGTCCTATGCAACGAAATACACAAACCATGGTTTCTCGCCTATTATCAATACATGGAAAAGCCACATCAGGTTATGGAGAGGCCAAACAGGTTATGGAGAGGTCAACGCTGCACAGGTCCGCCAATGCGAACGCTACCCGCGGAACCTAAAACGAAAGTGTTTCGATTGTGACTCCAATGGCTACGCTACTGAAGTGCGAGCAGTCACTCGAGCTTGCTTAATTTCGACCTTCAGAGCACGTAAAAAACATAGTTTTGGTCCGTCAAGCTTGTTGCATGCGGAGGATATCTAACTGAAGGTGTGGAAGAGCTAAAGAAACTTTCTTCTTTCGCGCATTACACCCACGCTTTCGCTCGGGAAACACGCGGCAAAGTTCAAACAAAGGATTATACCGTTAGAAAGCAAACGAGATCCGTGAGGGGAATTATCGAGCAGAGATTCTCGCTCGACTGCTTCCTTCTGGTTTTCTTTGTGATTGGAAGCGGAAGAGCCAGAAGGAAGAAGAGCGTACCACCTTCCTTTGTTTCATTACGTGCACACCTGAAGCGGAAGTCCAATTTCCGGCCACCCTTCGAGGTTTCGGGTGTTCGAAAACGTGAACTGCGCGCGTACGAAACAGATTGCCTCCAATCCAATTCAATTAGCCTGCTAGCTGAAACTTTGCCGTCATACTTGCATAGAATGTGGTGCCGAAACGACCGCTCGTCTGCCGGGAGCCATAAGGTGGGAACAATGCAGACAAATCTTCTTAAATTCCGACTAAGGCACGTCCCTTCGAAAGCGGAACTCACGAAATCGAATCGAACGCTATATACACGGCGGTATTCGGTGGGCCTCCGGGAGAGAGGTTGACTTCAGTAGAGGGGCCATTACAGAAGCCGCAGGGTACAAACTCAGTTAAGCCTTGGAACAGAGTTCCTCTTTTTCAGTAGCGATTTGGGGTTACCTGTGTACCTAAGTTTTTATTCTTCGAGGCTGAGGGCGCTGTGAAACTGTCCGTATTCTGTTGCCCTTGCTTCACATGTGGTGAGTAACGAAGCAATCCGATTAAAAAGAAATGCTTTGAGTGCATGCGTCACATACCTTTTTTTTCTCAGTGTTCTCATCATTCAGATAGTAGTTTCGGTGGTTGAAGCTGATTGACAAGTAATGCTGATCTACGTGGTTGACGTGCTCCCGCATATAACTAGGAGCCCGTCAATTCGAAAGTTCACTCTACGTGCGTAGTTAGGATTTCTGTTAAGGTATTTGTGTATACGCAGCTATGGTAGCGTTTCCTGACAATCCGACACGCGTGGGTGTCTTCGCGACAGATAACTGTTCAGATATTTCGTTTCTTTCTTATGTAGTCTAATCGAAGGCTGGCTTACGCACGCGCCTCCACTACTACTACTGCCATGCCACACCTCAACCATTTGACATTTTTCTTGGTTCTCGTGCCTTTATGATACTGCGCATTCATCGAATTTTGGCGTGAGTTTGCACAAACGAAAGAAGGCCTGCGACAGCTGGATGTTGCGCATGCTTATTGGCACAGGGCCGTCAGTCAGAGGTATTTCGAGAAGGGTCATCTAAATAAACTGCAGTTGCTGGTTGCAGCTCGAAAACACGCTGTATACTTTTATGTATACTGCTTCTACAGATCGATCGAGTTGCTACGTGTATAGAGCACAGTTCGCACGCGGTATTCAGGTGTCATGGCCTGCTACTGTACAGAATAAACGTAACACATTTTAGTCAATCCAGAAACGTGCTTACGCAGAAAAGTTTCCGGAACCACATTCCTGCAAAACCGACATAAAGTTCGAAGAAGATGCGCTACCGGGCATGCAGGTGTTGCAGTCATATGATGGAAAAAAACAAAATGCCTAAGACATTATTTCACTTTGAAGACGCGCTTGCCTGTTGCAGAGGAAGAATGACGGGGAGAGAGCGTGCTTTCAACAGCACAGCTCACTCTTGATATCACGCGCTACTGTCGATTGCCCGATCAAACATTATAGATAGTGTTTTTTGGGCAAATGCATGCACATCATGGACATACGACATATCTGCTAGAGATTGGGCGGAAGAGGCCCTGGACGACATGTGGCGTTATGTGCGTCGAAACACTGGCTCTAAGGCTAAGGTGTCAAGGAGCTTTGCTCAATGCAGATTACAAAAGGGCGCGTAGGATCCGTATATCTTATGTAATACTCACTCTGCAAATTTGGCCCATTAATATTTCTTAACTTCCAACAAAGCTGTAGTTACTTGTATGAAAACACGTTTCCCTTTGATGGAATTAGCTATTTCTATGATAGAAATATCAACGTTTCTGTTTCCTTCGCCTCCCACACCCTCGCGACTGCGGAAAGCACGCGGTGCGTTTCAGCTATGGAGTAAAATATCATATGATGCACTTTGCAGGGCCGGTCTGAAGTAAGACAAAAAAAATTCTCTTCCTTTGATAGTATTTTCGTCATCTTTCTGTCAGTCTCTCATCATAAAAAAATTCTGACACGCACATATGCGTACAAATACGCGACCGAAAAACGTTCACAGAATACACTGAAAGGAAAATAGTGAAAAGTACCGATCTCACACCCACAGTTGTCTATTCCGCCTCTGCTCTATCCCCTTGCTAGATTACAATAGCATATGTGGCATTTTGTGCGTTTCCAACGTCGCATGAAAGTAAATTAGTTTTTCTTCATCTTGCCTATAATATGTTTTCCTCTCCCGTGTTTTCTTCTCCCGGGTACTGGATTCCATTGTCCTATTTCGCCAAGATACAGTGAGGATGACTTTCCTCCTTGTTTTCCCTTTTGTTTTTAGCAATGCCTAATATACCGAAATATGTTTTAGCTAGCCTGTTAGGCCTTTCCAGCACTTTGTCAATTCAGGGGCGACTCTACACATACAACCCACGGATTCAATTTACTGAGTGTCGTGAAGCTACATCGAAGAACGTGGAAATACTTAAGTTGCTAAAGGAAGCCTATTTCTTTTGTCCTAACAATTTTCTTTCGTACACTTCAGCATTTTCTCACTGCGTCGTTAGATACTTCAGAGAAGCTTCGGATGAAGGGACGTAGTAATGGTGCGAGTTTGAGACTGCGAGGCGCCTCCATACTTTCTCGAATATTTGAACTGATTTGAGTTATTTCATTCGGATTCTGCCAGCATTTATTCTGGACATATATTTGAGTCACATTCGTAACGCCTTGAAGCTTATTGCAGCTAACATGGTGTATTATGTTCACCTAAACTGGAAAAGGCTTTCCTCCGCTAACATACGATGCTGCTGCGAACACCGACACCATTTGTCACAACTGAGGTTTGCATTAAACACAGCCAGTGCTTCCTGTAATGTACGGGTTTGTGCTATGAACTGAAATAGTGACATATGCGCCTCAAATATTTGTTAGCCAATCTCTGCTCCGCAGCTCACTTTTCTGCCTTACGGTATGTACCTAAATATCCTTTAAACGGTACATGTTGAGGAAGAGGTCTTTTTCCGAAGAAACATCTTCTTCATTTATCTGCCTCTGTCTCTTTCTTTCTAGCAAGAAGAAAGAAGGGAAATGATTCGGATGCTTTTAGCCGAGATGGTTGTAAAAGCAGCTAGCCTGCTCTCACACGTACATAACCATCCATAAAGCCAGATAATGAAGTTACTGTCACAAACAACCAGGCAGAAACAGCTATTGAAAGACCACCAGAGATGCGATGAACGCATCAACTTGTATTCAGGCCACTAAGAAAAAGAAACGCGGAAGAAAGTCATGAGCGTCAGTGAAGTTCACCTTTTGATATAATTCTCCTCAGCTTTTCAATAAATAAGTCATACAATAATGACTGACGAAACTTTGTTTACCTTGCCACACGCATGGCTTTGCGTGCTGTCAATGAAATCTTGCAGTCACGCAGTGCGGTCCACCTGGATGCCCTTCTCACAGCCTCTGTCTTGCACAGACACGCCTTAGACGAGGTAGTGCATGCGGGGCGAGCGCGCAACCGGGTCTAGGCTGCCTGTGCAATATGGGTGCAGTCCACTCTCTTAAAATGCATTCGACGCTCGGCACGCACGGCAAGACACCCTCAACCCGCTTCAATGCATTTGTGCCCGGCACAAAACGCGCTTTCATGGGCAGTCATCTTTTTTTTCTACCATAAGCTGGCAGACGGCGGCACGCTAGCTCAACAAACTGCCGTTATATATTGGCGATATCTCCACACATACATATTTTTTTCTTTTTGTTCACTTCACTACGCAAGCTTTATAAGATGACCCGTAAAAGAAAACAACACCACACATGACAAAGAAAGGGAATGACACGAAGAGGACAGTTCGCATAATGCGGTATTTGCTGCGTGACTTTGTAAGCATACAACCGAGGGTGTTGGCGTGTTCGCTTATATTCCTATTTACTTATACGCATCCCGCTTTTTTTCTTCTCCGTGTCCACCCATTCTGGTCGTTGAACTCCTGCAGTATCAAAAGGCGGTTTTTTTGTGGAATATGATAGTGTCTGGCCTTGCATACATTTGCAAACTTCCGCGAACCAACTTAAGCGGCAGTACTTTTATTTCGATTGAATCGGAATGGGTTGAAGAACCGTAAAAAGAGCGCTGTGAAGAAAACACAGCGCTTTGATGTACATGTCTAAGAACACTCAATAAACAAAGAAAAAAAATTACACCATCTCCCGCTAAAGGGAACCATGTGTAGATGTGAAGCAGCGGGCGCTAACGCTTACACTGGCGGCGGCGTTGACGCGGGCGCTCATCGCAGCGTTGCGCAGGAGAGAAAACTGGGGAGGCGCAAAGCAGGCAGTGATAGAGCAGTGTTTCCTACTGGAACATGCCAATCGCTGCTAATGGGCAATGAGAGACAGAAGACTCCGACTGGACACAGAGGCCCGCACTCCGCTTTTAGTTAAGGCGCACGCTGCGAATTTTTATTGGTCAACAACGCACAGGAGAAATCTCCCACCGGCACCACCTTGCAGGTCAAGATCCATTGCCATATATACGGGGTGGCCAGTGAGCGGTTGGGCAGCGCGAGCAGTCGGTTTTTTCAAACAAGAAACTCGCTAGCAGACGCTGCCTGCGTCGGCGTCGCGAGGCGAGAGAGGGGGGAGCGTAGGAGAGGAGAGAGAGGGGGGACGCGCATACGCAGTGGGAGTGTGGACGCCGCTGGCAGGGATGCCTAGAGGAGAGGGGGGGGGGAGCGTAGGAGATGAGAGAGAGGGGGGGGACGCGCATGCGCAGTGGGAGTGTAGACGCCGCGGGCAGAGATGCCTAGAGGAGAGAGGGGGAGTGTAGGAGGGGAGAGAGGAGGGGAGGCGCATGCGCAGTGAGGGGTGTGGTTGTCGCGGGGAGGGATGCCTAGAGGAGAGAGAGGGGGAGAGAAGGTTTTTTATTTTTATTTTTTTAAAGGGGTTTGCGCATGCGCAGTAAGGGAGTGGGCACGCGGCACACCACCACCACCGGATTAAGCTTCGCCATAAGATGCTTCACATCTAAAAAAAGAGACCGTGACGCAGTGGATAGCGTGCCCGGCACCTGCTGTCGCGGACCGCGAGTTCGAGGGTTCGACTCCCGTTGACGGAACATTTTTTTCTTTGCCATCTGTTCGCCTACATTTTTACGACTCAGTTCCGTGACAGAAATACGCCACTATAGTCTTAGTGGACCCCGGAATAAAACGCTTGCGTGTTAAAAAATTAAAAGAAAAAACTCGGCGCTTATGATTAAACAGTGTCGTTTCAGTGCGCAACGCAAGAACTGCTTCTGTCCTTCCTGCGATACCTTCATAATCCGTACACGAGTTCGAAGCTATCCCACTCCAGACCGCGTTGTAATATTTCTTCTAGGAAATTAATGCAAGTGGTCCTCCGAAACTAATAGATTATTGACTAATAGATTATGACTAATAAATTATTAAAATTGCTCCCCCCCGTTCTCCATGATTTACAAGGCAGTCACAGATAAGTAATTAGTTAGAGAGCCAAGTTCAAACTTGTAGCCCCTCGACATATCTTCCCGTCCACGTGTACTCCAGCATCGCTAAGCCATATGCGATGTTGTTGGAAGGAAAAAGAAAAGTTCATTACGTGCATAGATTAGTAACACTAGGTGCATCGAAGGTTATTTCTTCAACGCCGCCACACCCGGAGCATTGCGTATTTGCGCAGATGCTCCCTCCCTCCTCTTCTAACGTCCTCCTCCCTACCACGCCGATGCTGGGAGTTTGCGCAGGAGAGCAGCTAGATGTTACGAGCGGCCCTTTTCCCTTTTACCCATGCCCTGCACTTTGGACACGTCGCTAATAAGCCATTGGGAATTGGCAGCCAGCGTCGCAGCACCAACTAACGGCGCTTCTTTCATGAACACGTGGCAGCAGCTGCTAATTATTTAGGGCGCCATTTCATGCATGGTAATCACAAGAAAGAGTGAAGGAGGAAAGGGTGAGAGTGAAGGCGCTAAGAATACTGTACGACGGTATGCTCTGAACCATCCACTCATATGTGCCTTCGAGTGGAAAGGGTGGGGTTATAACTTTGAAAAAGGCGAGTTTCGCCTGTGATAAACTAACTTATACAGATGGCACTATGAATCAGCACTCCTGGTTAAGTTTCACGCCAGCACTATTGAAGCGACTAACGACGTGAAGTCTATGGCTTCTTGTTGCACTTTTGTTGGATAGAATAAGATTCACTTGTGATGACGCTGCTATTGATAAAGCAAAAGAGATCGCATTTTCAGCGATAATTCTTTACGAAATACATTAAATAATATTGGCTCTACAATAGTTTCGGGAAATACTTGTAATTATACCAGAATTTTTATTTTGCTATACACATTGAATTGTTCACAAGCTAGCACTCGCCCTACAGCTGAAACTACAGTCAGTATACATGTATCAGATATCATTAGCAATTTCCCCTTGTCATGTTTTGTTTCAAGCACTCCTTTAAGACATGGTAATATCTGAACGTTTGACGTGTTTTATAGGCTAAAGCTAAAGATGTAACATATTCCTGTGTAACGATGTACAAAACAAAGTGGTTTCTCATATACTCTTAATCAGTCAATGGAGCTCGACAGCGCTGACAGATTTTGTGGAATGAGCTGGTACTGAGAGGTTTGCGTAGATACGTTTCTTTCTTTGTTTCGAACTGCAACAAATCCTGTTAAACGCCGTTCAGGTAATCTACACCAATGAATGCACCTCCAGTGTATGTTACATTTAGATGGGCTATGAATTTAATCCTGTACACAATAGTCAAAATTTCTTGAGTATATAGCCAATTCACTATACAACAAAAACAGATCGGCCCTGATCAGTTGGTATGCAGCATTACCACATTGATAGACACCGAAGATATGCTCGAGAAACCCTGCACACATTCGTTACATTTTCACTGCAAAAAAAAAAAAATAGGAGGTGAGGTCTCGTCAAGATTTTACGAGTAGGTGATGATGAAATATAACGGCGGTCATGGTTCTCATTTTCAGGTTAAGTCGAGAATCATGCTGTCGGATTCCTTCAGATAATTACGGTATCGTCACTTATTTGTGTTTTTGTCTTTATATATGCATCGTTGGCCGTTTCGCGCTGATAAGTTGTATGTTTTATTTTGTGGAGTCACACTGGAGTATGTAGCGTTGAATGTTTAGATGCAGCAAATCGCGCCAGATAATCTAGTTCAGGCGAAAAATGTTATTAAAGCAGCGGTCCGCACAACTACCAGATTTTTTATTCAACTTTCAAAACGGCATGCACTGATGTATTATAGATGTGTGATATCAATGGACCACACATCATTTGCAAAAGTATTATATCATTTTACCTCGAGAGGACACAGTTTCTGGCAACTGTAAAGAAGAGCAACGCTTTTGTTGCTTCCACAAAAGAACAAAGAAAATAAAACAAATTGTAATACTGCGCTTAAGATGTACTTGTGGTCTGGTTGGCTGATCACTAAGGCGTATGGCAGCGCACACCTGGTGAAACGACGAACCCGAAGACAAAAAGACAACAGAAGCTCTGAGCTTGCATTGTCTATTTGTCTCTGTGTTCGTCGTTTTCCCCAGTGTGTGCTGCCATTCATTGTAACACCACGTCACCGCGGAGTAGTAACTTCTTCAAACCTGTGTTTTTTCCCAACTAAGTTCACTACCGTGCTTTGATAAGCTCGTGCAAAAGCCCAAAGAAAGCAGCGGCGGACAATGTGTTTCGAGGACGTGAAATTGTTTTTGAAAAGGCGACGTTAATAGCAGCGCTTTTGTCCACTTTAAACAAGCACCAAAAGACCAAAAGGCTTTGTTGAGCTGCTGTCGCGCAAGTACTGTACGGACTATGCGCTGGAGATCAATCTGCAGAAGGGCAGAAAGTTGATGCACAATACATCCCCACATCCTTTTTTGTGGGTCTGTGAGCAAGGCGTGCTGCAGAGAGGTTACCCCGTAACACCTGTGACTCCACGTTAACTATCGTCCCCGAACAGATTGAACACGTTGAAGTTTATTCCTAGTTTTCCTCTCAGTAGCAGCGTTGAACATTTAACATTGATGTTTAATCTCTAGCAGTGAGCAGCGAGTGCGCAACTTCTACGCCTTCATGCATTCCTGGTATTAAATTTTATTGTTCTCGTCCCCAGGCACTGCCTTTGAAACGATGTGGTTGCGCTCACTGCGGGTACAGGCTCGACAAGATTCAATTTATTTCGGCCAGACAAATTAGACGCTGGCACAAGGGCTGATGGGGCACGGGAGTAGCGCGCACGCGAGGGCCCTCCTATCTATTCGTGGTAGTGGCAAGCCCATGTCGGAAGGAGAAGCAACAAAGACCCAGTCACGCTTGCTATATAAACAGGAGGAAAACTGTAGTGAGTGGAGGCGGAGATTTCCTACCGTAATAGACACCATAAATCAGACTAAATAAATGAGTGGGAGCATCGGCCGGAAGATTAAAGCATGCAAACTTCACCACCACGCCTCACCCGTAGCATCTTTCTACTTATGTCGGCAAATTGCAAATGAGCTACCTGAAGGATAAAATGGGCAGTCCGGCTTCACCATAACACGGACACTTGTTCTGCATCCAAGAGCACCCCAAAAGCGGAGTCAGGGGGCATAGCTGCGCCGTGAAGGGATTGTTTGCTCTCAAGAGGCAGCAAATGTGGGAGGCGCGTTCGTATGCGCTTAGAGGTATGTATTAGCTCCTTCCTATATGATGCGTTAGCACTAAAGAGCGGGTGCGCCTTTAGCAAACAAATTCTGCCTATTACAATAATCATCTGTCTCGGCACCTTTTAGAGCGTTCCAGAGTAGAAGCCCCGAGAATGTGACACCGCATATGCTTTCACCGTGACCATACGTACAATAGGATCAATCTGTTTCTCGGTGCATACAAATCACGTTGAGTAGTGTAGTTAACAGTGACACACTGTGGACGCGTGTTTGTACTACACGAATATGAGGCTCGGTTCTTCTCACATTGCAAGCGTACACCCCAACTACCTCTAGTTTATTATCTGGCTCTCTATCATTGCGCTCTCACCACACCCTTTCATTCATCCCGACATTCTCCTGCAAGCAGCTGCTGCTGTTATGAACATCGTGGCGCTGGCGCCCGGCGATGCCGTCTGGTTTCAGGAAGGAACTAGAGCTCTGCTATGCACATCAAAAGCTTTGCACTCGTGACTTCGTAGGTTTCTTTTTGTTTTCTTTACTGAAAATGAACTTAAAGCATGTACGAAGCGCTAATGAGAGCTGTGATGACTATTCACTGTTCAAGGCAGCCCGCATTACGGCCAACAATACTCACAAGCGTGCTCGCGGAACTATTAGAATCTAGATGACTTAGAAATGTTTGGATGCGAGCTCGCTAATGCGGATCCATCGATAAAAAACACCGCTATAATTTAAACACGGACAAGGAAAAATAAAATCCGGACGGGCGCTGACTGCCAACAAAGCTTTTACTGTGCGTGCACAAGTTTTATATATATATATATATATATATATATATATATATATATATATATATATATATATATATATATATATATATATATATATATATATATATATATATATATATATATATATATATATATTAGTATTATAGTATTGCATTTGCGGGATCCAAGGACACCTTCTTCTTCATATATATATACATATATATATATATATATATATATATATATATATATATATATATATATATATATATATATATATATATATATATATATATTACGAAAGGGGAGAGGGGGGGCGGGTTTAGAAGGGAACATAGTTGAAGTGGCGCCTGGCACTGATGATAAAGGCAAAAGGGCGCATCGTTAGATTGCTGTATGAAGCTGTACTCCTTGCACGAAAGGGGGAGTGATAAGGCGATGGCACACGTCGAGCCTTTGCGAGTCACTGTAAAAGTCTGTGAAATTTCTCAAGCGCGATTTTCTTTGTACTTGCGCGCTACCCTAGCGTCTTGAAGCAGAGCTGCGCACCCGCATTGGAAACAGCGAATAGCCATATTACTGCCATGCTTGTTCCTCACGTAGTTCGCGTATTTCCGCAAGCTATTGTTGAGACACCGTCTGATTTGCCCTATGTATACGTCCTGCCTCAAGTGGTGGAAATTTGATACACTACACACAAGTGGTGGGAATTTCAAGCGAAAGCTAGCGGTGATCCCATCTGTGCATGGTGTCTCCCACCGAATCAAGAAGGCTGGTGTGCCGGCTGTATTCTCGGCCCCCCAAAAATTAAAGTCTTTGTGGAAACGTGTGAACAGGAGCCACTGTGACCACGACTACTGTGTGTCGCCCCTGGTCGAATGCAAAACGGGGGTAATGAATCAAATTCCCACCACTTGCGGCAGGACGTACATAGGCCAACCGGACACCGCCTTAACGACCGCTTGCGGGAACAGGCGAACAACGTGAGGAATAAGTGTGGCAGTAGTCTGGCGATTCACTTTGCCAAATGCGGGTGCACACCTCTGCTTCCATAGTCAAAAAGTTAGTGCGCAAGTAGAAACATAATGGCGCTCTAGAAATTTTCTAGAATTTTGCAATGATGCCCCAAAGGCTCGATGTGTCAGCGCTCCATCACTCATCCTTTCTGACAATGAATACAGCATCGTATAGCAATCTTAACGATGAATACATGTACATTTATCATCAGTACTACACTAAACTGCAACTATCTTTGCTTCAACCCTACCCCCTTTTCCTTTCATAAGTTATATGTTTGTGCACGCAAAATAACAGCTTTATTGGCAGTCAGCGCCCCTTCTCGTGTCATGTTTCCTTCTTCGTGTTTAAATTAGCGATGTATTTGTGAACGTCTGTAACTATTGTGCAGTGCCAACGCCACATAACTATCAGCGTACTTGTTGATCATTTCGTTTTTTTTTCTTCTTCCTGCGCTCCTTTCTGTCCGTCTCTCTCATCTTTCTACTCCCCTTTCCCTTTTCCCCCAGCGTAGGGTAGCCAACCGGACTGCTGTCTGGTTAACCTCCCTGCCTTTTCCGTTTTGTATTTCTTCCTTTCTATTGATTCGAATCAAGCAATGCAGGGGACTTTTTGAAGCGGGAGTTGCATTTATGGCGTTTAAGTACACAGTATTCGCGGCTTGTGCATAATTTCTTAATTCAAGTGTGTGCTGCATCTCCAGCGTTACCGTTCAGACGCAGAGTGCACACACCTTAGTTAACAGTCATCGAAGTTCGACTTGTGCATACTTTCCACAGCACAGTGTGGCGCTAATGTAAGACGCTGCATGCGTGCCACAGAACGTCTAACGTAGATGACCAGCACTTACGAAACCCCAGTGTCATTGGCATTTGCTTATTCAGACAATGCGGCCGAAACGAAAACTGCAGGTATTCCTGAGTGGATTCCACCAAATGCAGGCGGCCATCCGCAGCCCGCTCCTGGCAGACCAGCTTTGGGCTGTCCAGCAGGCACGAGAAGCGGCCGACAGGCTTGGCCTGGCTGTCCCGACGTGGGAGTTGGCCGCTGCGCGCTAGAGCGTGTCCCGCAGGACCTGAATAAAGTTATTTCAATCAATCCACTAAATGATGTACGAGATTCGTTTGCTCTTTCTTCTCACGGGCAATCCTTGTCCCATCTTTCCTATACGTATACATATCGGGCTGCATTCTTCTATCATGTGCCTTGACTAAGGGAATACAAATGTGACACCTTTAATTTTCGTTAAGTTACAGTTTTTCGCCGATTTGCAATTAAAAACACAGTGACACACCGATTAGTAACAAAAGCTACATGCTTTACGCTCCGTCACAAGCGTGAAACACCCATTGGATAATTGTATAATTGCACTAATACATACTGTGACATTAAAGCAAAACCCTCTTTATAGCCTAACATTAGTTCAGTACTTAATCAGGACTTAGAAGGGTACCTGTTTAACAAAACGAGTTTTGAATTCTTTCTCTGAGGGAACGATCTTTAAGTAAGCTAAAATAGCTGAGTCTTCGGCGAATGCTTTTGTGCCAGTAATGAAGTGTAGCGAACGTCAATAAGGCTGGGCTCTGTTGCAGTAAACTACGCGCAAGCAAGTAGCTCGACGCGGAATTATAGCTTGGACTTTCTTTCCAAATTGCGCTGCTGTGAAGACATTGAGCTAACGGCATTGCTGATACTCTCTTTGAGCCAGTGCTGTTAACAAAACTAGAAGAAAGGCTAACTAGAGACATCTATGTTAAACTGTGTTTTTACTCTATGCCCGTGTATCTCATTTAAAAAACTGTGAATCGAAAGTCTTGCAATCCCTGGAAATTGCTATAAATATTACCCACAAAGCATTTTATACTTATTGTGTATGTGTTATGCTAATTGTACCTTTTATTCTCGGTATACTATTTCGTTTAGATACTATATTGTTCCTATGTAAAAAAGACGTCAGAATGTAGGTAACTCATTCTATGAGGCTCCAAACTCACTATTCAACCCATGGTACGTGTTTCTTTCTTGTTCTACGGAAGATAGCAATCAAATCTGGTCTTTAGTTAGCTGTAATATGTTCAGTGCTGAACCACACTTTCAAGTGCCTATGTAGCAGAGCATTCCTGTATGATTATGTGTTCCTGGCACAATAAAGACCCATAGAGCTCGTGTAAAGTGTGCATAAGTCGAAACTGCGTTATATGCTACTTCTAAGGAGGACGACGACGAGATATGAAGAGGGTAACAAAAGAAACCAATTTAAAAAGAATGTGGGCGGAGCCTCCAACTAACGTTTATTTCATAATACTGCCTGTTCTGTACGCACTACTCATAAGGCGTGCATCATCATCTAAACAATTCTGATATATTTACTTGGTTAACGTGTCTATTAATCTTCCTCATAATCATAATCTTTATTATAATCATAATTACTTCGGAGCAGTTCAAGTGACACTTAAGAGGCAGAAGAGAAAAGGGTAGAAGCAGTACAATATATTACAAAACGTCATATTTTCTTGTTTACCATAGTTTATTACATATTAGGGGCGAAGGTCCTCAGGGTGTGGGTCTGTCCCTCCTCTGTCATATGTGGTGATGTCACATATGGCTCCACTACCGTGCCATATGTGACATCACCACTTTCCCCGCATTTCACCGATCACAAAGCGGTGATAATGAAGGGACCACGTAAACCAACAGTACAATAAAAGTTTTAATGTATACACGGTGTTTCACACTCTTTATATGATGTACGGGGCGAATTTCACGGAAGAGTTTCACGGTTTACCGATGATTCCCTCCGGAGCTTGAGCCCCACTCATCATCCACCCCGGGGATATGCTGTGATTTTATTAGATGTGAAGCATCTTATGGCGAAGCTTAATCCGATGGTGGTGGTGGTGTGCGGCGTGACCACCCTTACTGCGCATGCGCAAACTCTTTCAAAAAAAGGTAATAATAAGAAACCTCCTCTCCCCCTCTCTCTCTAGGCATCCCTGCCCGCAGCAACCACACCCTCACTGCGCATGCGTCTCCCTCCTCTCTCCTCTCCTACGCTCCCCCCTCTCTCTTCTAGGGCATCCCTCCCCGCGGCAACCACACCCTCACTGCGCATGCGCCTTAACTCCTCTCCCCTCCTACGCTCCCCCTCTCTAGGCGTCCCCTGCCCGCGGCGTCCACACTCCCACTGCGCATGCGCGTCGCCCCTCTCTCTCTCCTCTCCTACGCTCCCCCCTCTCTCATCTAGGGCATCCCTGCCCGCGGCGCCCACACTCCCACTGCGCATGCGCGTCCACCCCCTCTCTCTCTCTCCTCTCCTGCGCTCCCCCCCCTCTCGCCCTCGCGACACCGACGCAGGCAGCGTCGTTCCCTTTAGCGGGAGATGGTGTAATTTTTTGTCTGCGAAACAGTATTTTAAGGCGAAAGCCTTTAATGTCTCATTCTCACGTCTGTCCGTCCGTCCGTCCGGATGTCCGTCCGTCCGTCCGGATGTCCGTCTGTCCGTCCGTCCATCCATCCGGTGTCCGTCCGTCCGTCTGTCCGTCCGTCCGTCCGAATGTCCGTTCGTCCGTCCGGATGTCCTCCGTCCGTCCGTCCGTCTGTCCGTCCGTCCGTCCGTCCGTCCGGATGTCCGTCCGTCCGTGACACTGATTTTATGCGTCTCCTATTAACAAGGTGGCTTTAACTTTTCCACATACACTGCAAGTATAAAAAACTCTGTAAATAATTGCAAATTAGAACCCGATGGAAGTGTTACCGGTGGTGTCATCATTCAGTTTCTTCTCCAATGTAAACTGTATTTTTACACTTTTTTAAAGCGGTCAAAGCCCACATTGGCAGACGGCATTTCACGTATCATTATATCTGTCCCCTACACCCGCAACAGATATTGAGTCGGCTGCTATAGTTTAAGCACCAGAGCCTTGTGAAAAGAAGTACAGCACTGGTGGAATTCTTAGATATGTTGCGATTAAGTAAATAGAGCTGCATCTAAGCATGCATGAAGAAGCGGCACTTTGCATACCTCTCACATAAAGCATCGTAATCACGATCTCAAATGCCAAACTGATAACGTAATTGAAAAGCCGGCAGATCCTACGCGCTGTGGGAATCGATGTAATGCGAAGCAGCCAGGAAGGAGCAAATCATGCTTTACATAATTTGCTTGTCATGTTTTACATGTTACGACCTGTCATTTGTGTTCGTCATACAGTCACGTCGCGATACACCAATTTTGGTGTATGTCAAGCTAGCGAACTGGACGCAAGCGCACCATGAGCGTGGCATGTAAATGGCATTGTAGATGACATGCATGCCAAGATTTTCATGTTACCACCTGCCACTTACGTTCGTTATACAGTCATGTCACTCAATACCAAATTTTGTGTATATCAAGCTAACGAAACGGCCGCGAGCGCGCCATGAGCGTGGAGTGCAAGTCATGTCGCACATGACAAGTCATGATTTCCATATTACCACTTCTCATTTGTGTTTGTCATACAGTCATGTCACTCAGTACTAAATTTGGTGTATATCAAGCTAACGAAACAGCCGCGAGCATGCCATGAGCATGCCATGCAAGTCATGTCGCACATGACAAGTCATGATTTCCATATTACCACTTGTCATTTATGTTCGTCATACAGTCTCGTCACTCAATCCCAAATTTGGTGTATATCAAGCTAACGAAACAGCCGCGAGCGCGCCATGAGCGTGGCATGCAAGTCATGTCGCACATGACAAGTCATGATTTCCATATTACCACTTGTCATTTATGTTCGTCATAGAGTCATGTCACTCAATGCCAAATTTGGATTACATCACGCTAACGAAACGGCCGCGAGCGCGCCATGAGCGTGAAGTGCAAGTCATGTCGCACATGACAAGTCATGATTTCCATATTACGACTAGTCATTTATGTTCGTCATACAGTGATGTCACTCAATACCAAATTTGGTGTATATCAAGCTAACGAAACAGCCGCGAGCGCGCCATGAGCGTGGAGTGCAAGTCATGTCGCACATGACAAGTCATGATTTCCATATTACCACTTGTAATTTATGTTCGTCATAGAGTCATGTCACTCAATGCCAAATTTGGATTACATCACGCTAACGAAACGGCCGCGAGCGCGCCATGAGCGTGAAGTGCAAGTCATGTCGCACATGACAAGTCATGATTTCCATATTACGACTAGTCATTTATGTTCGTCATACAGTGATGTCACTCAATACCAAATTTGGTGTATATCAAGCTAACGAAACGGCCGCGAGCGCGCCATCAGCGCGGCATGTAAATCATGCTTTTCATGACAAGTTAGTCATGATTTTCATGATGTGACCAGCCATTTATGTTGGTGATACAGTCATGTTATGCCATACCAAATTTGGTATAAACCCCATTAACGATACGGCCAGGAGAGCACAAAGTCGTAGGCGGCTAGATAGATAGATAGATAGATAGATAGATAGATAGATAGATAGATAGATAGATAGATAGATAGATAGATAGATAGATAGATAGATAGATAGATAGATAGATAGATAGATAGATAAGTAGATAGATAGATAGATAGATAGATAGATAGATACGCTCAAAGTCGCCGAAGTTCGCTAAGAAATGCTTCGCATTTAATAAGTCTCAGCTTTCCGCGGACGTTAACGTTGGGCTTATGCTGTAAAGCAGTATCAGGTGAGGTTGAAGTTAAACGCATGCTGGCATTGCGTCCCAGCTGTATTCTTTCACGCAATGTTTCTATGATGAATATGGAGTGGGCTCGATTCTTTAGCACAGCCACTGCGAAAGAGTGATCAGCGAGTGCACCAGAACCCACAAAGAGTTACATGGACATCGTCACAAGAAAGCAGCCGTCACAAAATACACCTACAACCAAACAACGAACAAAAATGAAAAAAAAATTAAAATACTACGTAACTGGCTTTTCCGACTGCGGCCACTTACTCAAGCTTCTAAAATGCTGCGATTTGAACTTCACAGTGACCGTGCTTGCGATGCCAGTGCGGATTGCGTTATTTGGTGTTCAATGTCCTTCTATCTGACCGTTGCAGCGTGCTAGATGGACAGTTTTATGGCGGTAATTCACGAGTTGTTGGGTTTTATTGCGGGGAAAAGCGAAAAAAAGGACGTGTATTACAGTGAGCAAAATGAAGTTGCCTTGTCTGAAGGAAATACACGCCACTAACTTCCAGTGTCCACCGATCAACGCCCACAATCCCGAAGCAGAATATCGGCTCAAGAGCTGATGCTCATATGGGGAAAAAAAGGAAGAGAAAAATAGAAGTGAAAGACTACAAGCACGAGCAAAGCGCATGCAGAACAAGTGATGATGAGTTCTGTCTAGCTAGTCTCACGCAAGGCACGCAGGGAAAACCATTGTCCACCTCTCCACAACGAAGCCCCTTGTGTCCACGAGCTGCGATTGCTTTTTGCCTCTCTAACCTGTCTTAAGGACGCCCCTTTCTCAACCCTTTGCTCAAAATACAATCTATCTTTTAATACCTCATTGCTAATAAAAAAAAAAAGCGGAAAGGAATGTGTGCACAGCGGGCAGTTGTCGGTATAGAAAGCGAAGTACACTATCATATGTGCGCGGTCATCAAGGAGCGGACAGGACGCTGACAAAATACGCATTGGATGGAACGACCACCGGAGCTCGGGATAGGCTGCCCTTCTTTTCAGAAGTTTTGGAATTGAGGAAGGAAATACATTTCGACGGCCAATTTTCGGACAGGAGACGACGCAAGCAAGCACGCGATAAGCAGCCCGAAACCATAAAGCCAGTCGTGGCACTCTGGATATACTGTATGGAAAATTGTCCTACGCGTTGCTCCCTTGCGTGCCCCTTGGAGAGGCTCCAGGGGGTAGGGAAAGGGTTGGTACGGGATGGTTTCGGGGTCGCAGTCCGCATAATGATGGTCACTTGGAGAACGGAGCGACGAGAATGACCACGAGGCTCCCTGCGCGTTTGCCATGTTAGTGTGGACCTCCCGTGAGCCTCCTCCTCGACTGTGAGCTCGCTGGCAACGTGCGTGCACTGGGCGAGGGATTCGCATTGTGGATTCCCGTTACGCGCCCATCGTGATGGCCCGTCCTCGACAACACCTCCGCAGCCAGAGGCAGTAGGAGCTACCACAGCCGCGATCGATGCGCTGTATCGTAAGTCCGCCGCCACCTTTGCCGATTGTCTGTCCGCGCGGAATGCTTCAGCAGTCGTGCATGTCACGTCGTTTCCACTAACTCTCCACTGCGTCAACCTGATGGCGCAACCAGCCACGCGGGAAAGAAAGATTGGCGCCTCCAGCGGACACTTCCCCGTCGAGCGGTCTGCTCGTGGTCTGGCCAATCGACCCGAAAGAAAAAGTTTGCCTCTAAATATTGTAAAACAAATTGGGGGACCCTTAATCTTCGCCTTTAAGAGTTGAATGCGATAGCGATATCCTGTCCCGAGTGCCTACTTCAACCACTTAGTGCATACTTGCTATGGACCCCACTACGTGGTATTAAAGGGAATACGCGCACTAAGGTGTGTGCCGTTTGTAATGGGTGGCCGGCTTTAAACTACGAAATCGCTATGATAGTCACATGTTCTGACGCCCGATGGCAATGTACGCTTGTACCACGCAATATTACTGGGATATTACATGTTATATTGGGACGCCTATATAAAGGACGCTTGCGTTTGCGAAACATGCAAGTTGTTTTCACTGCATTTCCAAGCAGAGGAAGTTATTTCGATTGTATTCCCAAGCGGAGGCGTGGCTGTGTGGTAGAACGCTTGTTTGCCACGCAGACGGCCTGGGTTCGATCCTCACTCGTACCTGGAATTTTTTATTATTTATTTTATTTGTATCTTTCTCGATTTTTTGGTCACGGACAAGATGATGATTTTTCGCTCACAACCAACGACGCCGACGTCGAATTTCTGCGAAGCGAGCTCTTTATCGCTATCGCGTTAATACCTGTAGTGATGCCTTGGTCGGTGCGTCCTTTTTTAATATCTCACCGAATGAGACGACGAAAACAGTGGAGTATGCAGCAACTTGAAGTAAGCTTTGGAGTTATACCAGTGTTTCATGACAAAGAAAGTGTATTGCCCTATTCCGGCGGCCGCTTGGTTACTACACGACTGCGTGTGACACTTTCCATCAGTGTCGCCACGCTTCCATTCACGACAAACTCACAACAGCAGCCCGGCACACCATGCCAGAACAATGCCGTGGCAAACAGAACGCACGCACTCGTGATGCGCAGGGCAGTCTGCAGACCTGAATCTACTGGACTCTCACTGACTCAGTGCGTTGGTGCTGTTAGTCGACAAAACAAGAGTGTCGGTTCCTCGGTTAGCTGTGTATTTGTTGCTACATAGTACCGTGAAAAAGCGGCTGAAGAAGATGTCATTACGATCCATTCAAATAAAAATAGTGTATCTTTTTTATTTAGGAAGGTACTACACCAATTATCTAAAAAAATTCAAATGTACCAGAACGTATCAGCAAGAACGCCAATATTTGTCTAGTACACAATAAAGAAGACGTGAAAAACATCAAGGACAATAAACAAATGCGACAAGATGGCATTGTGCTCCAGACGAATACTAAGCGGTAAGCGTAAAAAAAAAAAAAAAAAAAAAAAAAAAAAAAAAAAAAAAAAAAAAAAACCGGCAGATCCCACGCACTGTGGGAGTCGATGTGATGCGAAGCAGCCAGCAAAGAGCAAATCATGCTGTACATAATATGCATGTCATTATTTAAATGTTAGGACCTGTCATTCGTGTTCGTCATACAGTAACGTCGCGCAATGCAAATTTTAGTGTATATGAAGTTAGCGAACTGGACGCAAGCGCACCATAAGCGTGGCATGTAAAAGGCATTGTAGATGACATGCATGCCAAGATTTTCGTGTTACCGCCTGCCACTTATGTTCGCTTAATTTTTTACCTCGAATCGCAGCGAGACGCGAGACCAATCTGCCTCCGTTTCGCATGCGTTCGTATTCTCGCGCTCTGCGCATCGTGCAGATGCCATCCGCGTTCCAGCGTTTAAATTGACGGACACTTTGTCAATTCCAAAGTGTCTTCCTCGAATGCCTGTGCCCACTGAGACGGGGTCGGTCAGAATGGAACGTGATGCACGCGTATCCCTCCTTGCATGATTAGAGACGCTGGGCACAGCGACGCTACGCAAGCAAAGCGCGAGCGCTGTGGAGTCCAACGCGACTGGCGTCCATTTGCCAACCGCGGCGCCCACCTGGGACTGTGCCAGGGCACGGCTGGGGGACGGACGGACGGACGCATGACCGGACGGACGGGCGGACGTGAGCATGAGACATTAAAGGCTTTCGCCTTAAAATTTGGTGTATATCAAGCTGGCGAAATGGCCACAAGAGTGTCATGAGCGTGGCATGCAAGTCATGTTGCACATGACATGTCATGATTTACATATTACCACTTGTCATTTGTCCTCGTCATACAATCACGTCACTCAATACAAAATTTGGTGCATATCAAGCTAGCGAAACGGCTACGAGAGTGTCATGAGCGTGGCATGCAAGTCATGTTGCACAGGACATGTCATGGTTTCCATATTACCACTTGTCATTTATGTTCGTCATACAGTTACGTCACGCAGTACCAAATTTGGAGTATATCAAGCTAGCGAAACGGCCCCGAGAGTGTCATGAGCGTGGCATGCAAGTCATGTTGCACATGACACGTCAGGATTTCCATATGACCACTTGACATTTATGTTCGTCATACAGTCACGTCACGCAATACCAAATTTGGTCTATATCAAGCTAGCGAAACCGCCACGAGAGTGTCATGAGCGTGGCATGCAAGTCATGTTGCACATGACACGTCAGGATTTCCATATGACCACTTGACATTTATGTTCGTCATACAGTCACGTCACGCAATACCAAATTTGGTCTATATCAAGCTAGCGAAACGGCTCCGAGAGTGTCATGAGCGTGGCATGGAAGTCATGTTGTACATGACACGTCAGGATTTCCATATGACCACTTGACATTTATGTTCGTCATACACTCACGTCACGCAATACCAAATTTGGTCTATATCAAGCTAACGAAACGGCCACGAGAGTGTCATGAGCGTGGCATGCAAGTCATGTTGCACATGACACGTCAGGATTTCCATATGACCACTTGACATTTATGTTCGTCATACAGTCACGTCACGCAATACCAAATTTGGTGTATGTCAAGCTAGCGAAACGGCCGTCAGCGCGCCATGAGCGTGGCATGTAAATCATGTTGTACATAACATGCAGGTCATGATTTTCATATTACCACCTGTCATTTATGTTGGTCATGCAGAAATGTCTCATCGTACGAATTTTTGGATATATCAAGTGAAGAAAACTGCCCCAGGAGCACTATGGCCATGGCGCGTAAATCATAGTTTTCATGAGAAGTTAGTCATGATTTTCATGATATGACCAGTCACTCCTGTTTGTCATACAGTCATATTATTCCATACCAATTTTGGTATAAATCCCATTAACGATGCGGCCAGGAGAGCACAAAGTCGTAGGCGGCTAGATAGATAGATACGCTCAAAGTCGCCGAAGTTCGCTAAGAAATACTTCGCATTTAAAAAAAGTCACAGTTTCGCCACTAGGGCGAAGCAATGAATGCGATAGCAAGAAATAAGTTTGTCACACGGAGAACGACAAGCAGCTCGATACTTGCAACGCGCCGCCGCAGCACAGAGGAGGACGCTCGAAAAGGACGCATAGGTATACACAGGACAAGCGTGAACTAACAACTGTCGCAGTTGTTACGTATTTGTATTTGAGCGACGCGCTGTGAGTGTCCACAAATGCAGAAGCCGACACTGTTGTTGCTGTTGCCTCTGACATGGCTCATACCCACTCAGGGGGATTGGCCAAGGATTGATTATATGATTATATGAGTTTTCGACGCTGTTTGATACTTCTTTTTCTTTTTACACTGGGGCACGTGGAATGACCCCTGTGCGTCTCCTGCCACGCGCTGGCGTCCGACGCGTGCCCGGTGTTCTTTTGTTTCATTCTACATCATGAGTGGTACAGAAGGGAGCCACGTTTTCGTGCGCATCTAAAGGGCAGTTTTCAATTTAAAAGAAACTGTAAAAGCTTTGCGTGATAGAAAACACGCTCAAGCTGTTCCGAGATTTGCGTACCGCGAGTGGCAAATGGTGCATTTGAATAGCTCGCCGTTATATCGCTGGCACAAGCATGACGTGTGGCTATGTTGGCTAGCAGGCTGCGGAGCGAGGGGTCGCTGGTTCAAACCCCCGTAAGGTGGTCTGGAATGACGGTGTCGACATGCAGACGGCGACGGCGAAAATCAGCCTGAGTGTCCTTATAATTGCTATCGCAATAAAAACGAAAAAAAAAAAGAGCCAGCCACTCCCCAGTTTGTCTGACGGGTCCACACGCATAGTTGGATTAGCTCCCCAGTCTAAGGTCTTCCTGCTCATTTTTTAGGGGCGAAGCTCCTTAAGGCGGCACCCGTTCGTCCCTCTTCGTAGTCGTAGTCGTAGTGCGTAACAAGTCTTACGCTTTGACCTCCAAGGTGGTGCCGGTGGGAGATTTCTCCTGTGCGTTGTTGAACAATAAAAAATTCGCAGCGTGCGCGTTAAGTAAAAGCCGAATTCTTCTGTCTCTCATTCCCCATTAGCAGCCATTGGCATTTCTCCTGTGCGTGATTAAACAATAAAAATTTTGTTCAAAACGCCGTTGATTGATGAAATAAACCAAGGAAAGACGCCAGATGTTTTCTAAAAGCAAAACGAAAAGACGCCAGATGTTTCTAAAGCAAAACGAAAAGACGCCAGCTGCTTAACGAAAGACGCCAGGTGTTTTCTAAAGCAATGGTTTTATAATCAAAACCATATCGCGATACAGCTTTGTAGTTGACGATGCTCGTTGCCGTCGGTGTGTGCTCGTATGGATAAGGATGCCGCTGCAACCAGTGCAAGAACCACTTAGCTTACATTTCACCGACCACAAAGCGGTCATAATGAAAGGACAACGGAAACCAGCAATAAAAGTTTGATAAAACATTTAATCAATCGTTTCACGTCATTTTTATCGGGCGAATTAACGGAAGAAATTTCAGGGTTTAACCGATGATTACTTCCAGGAGCTTCGCCCAATCTCATCATCATTCACCTCGTGGATCTGCCGTCAATTTTTTTGTCTTCACAGATAGCTCTTACTACGAGGCATGACTTTTCAAATATGAGTGTATGTCGCCTGGCTACGGGAGAAACAAAGCGATAATGCGTCTTGCAATACGTGTCAACTAGAGCCCACAGGTGTTCGTGATAGGGCACATTTCGATAATAAATGAACGTGGGGGATAACTATATATCGAGTGCAAAGTAAAAAAGGAAATAATTGGAAACCCTTTGAGGAGTTTAATCGTCTCCAGTGTAAAAAAATGAAGGACACTTTCTACATTCCAAAGTGTGTTCGGCGAAAGCGTGTGGCCATTCCACTGACGGAAAGACGGACGGACGGACAGACGGACATCCGGACGGACACCGGACGGACATCTGGACGGAGGGACAGACGGACATCCGGACGGACGGACGGACGGACGGACATCCGGACGGACGGATGGACGGACGGATGGACATCCGGACGGACGGACGGACACACGGACATCCGGACGGACGGATGGACGAACGGATGGACATCCGGACGGACGGACAGACAAACAGACGGACAGACGGACATCCGGACGGATGGACGGACATCCGGATGGACGGACGGACGGACATCCGGACGGACGGACATCCGGACGGACGGACGGACGGACGGACGGACACCGGACGGACGGACACCGGACGGACGGACGCCGGACGGACACCGGACGGACACCGGACGGACGTGAGCATGCGACATTAAAGGCTTTCGCCTTAATAAACTTTCGCGTTTCATTATGCTGAGCCTAACATATGAGAGCTTCCATATTCATATTTCCGTTTCTCCAACTTAGTGCTGCTATGAAAGTTTCGCAGTGAAGGAGAAAGGAAGGGGATTATGAATTCCTCGCGTTAAGCTCTTATAACATGAAATATTCATAGAATAAGAATTGTGTGGCGTACAGCACCACTGTACCGCGTTGCACATTCAATCAACCACACGGCGCATTGCAGTTTTATAGTGAGATACACCAGGTTTCCACCGTAAGGCCTATATTTTATCAACCCTAACTTGCGATTTTGTCAGGAACCCAGGCTACGTCGTCGCTAAAAAAACATCGCTGGAGGCGTGATACTCTTTCTCGCGTCCCTCCAACATAGCACGACTTTCGCGGTTACCCATGTTCCATTTCGTACGAGACGAAATTTTAAGCGAGCTCAAGGAATGCGCGGCTCTTAATATTGCGCCGACGCGCGCACGATAGCATTGAGGCAATAGGCTGGATTCAAGCGAATTCGTAAACGCGATGCGCCATCCTACGCAAGGTTTAACGGCATTCTCGAGGAAATTTCGCAACTCAACGAACGAATAACCGAGTAACATCAGGTACAACATGCCAGAGGCTGTTTGCGAAGTTTGAAGGTGAGGAGTGGAGAGAACTGGTATCAATCGCAAACAGTGCTCCCACATACAACTATCGCGAGCAAACATGTGGTCTATGCAAAACAGCGAGGTAGGTGCGGATTTCGAAAGCTCGACAAGAGCCGAACCATTTCGCCGTTATTTCGTCACGTTTACGGCAAAACAGACAGAACGAATACGAAGATACCGCTAGCGGCCGAAAGGTTTTACTGAAGGCACGGCTTCTGGCGTCTTTCGATAGTAAAAGCTCAAACGCACCGCCCGCATGCTGCGACAGAAATATCCTGGATGTTTCATTTTTTTTTATCAAGGTATTGTCCTCAGTCCAACATGCGATATAGGCTTGGAAACGTACAGCCGCTTTCGCTTGTCGAAAGCCGCACGTGCAGAACTGTTCAATCTGCATATGGAATTTGTCCGGGAGGAGTCTCTTCCCAGAACAGAAGTTTCGAGAAGGCTCGTGGCGTGTTCCCAAAAGGCTCAGCGGGAACCGTTCTTATAATGCTCGCGCAAGACCGGTGCATTCGTTCCTCGTGGCTGTAATGCTTCTACGCAAGCACCGACTTTGGCTCCAGCGACGTTTTGCCAAGTTGTGCTCTGGCAGTTAAGGTTTGCGTCTATCTTTCCTAGAGCAGTCTTCGTTACACTGGCAACAGAGAAGCGTATATTTGCGCTTGGAAAGCTTTCAGCTCCGTTTTAAAACTGATAGCTTTAGTGCTGTACTCTTGTATCTCTCGCGGACTATACGGACTTCTCGCACTTGCAGGCGCATTATCGAATACAAGAACTCTCGCGATAGCTTACCATCGTGGCCGAGAATCATAGAAGCGAGGCAGTTTATATTTATTAAAATGGAGTAGCCAACTGTACAAGCAATGACGCCGAAAATTTCTACTGAAGCCAGTTTGAATGTCGCAACATTTTTCTGTATAGGGCTGCTTTGTAGCATTTTGAAAATCAGCTCTTTCAAGGGAGGATGTGTGGTATAGCTGGACGCGGCATTGTGGGCTGACATGGTACGACAAACGTGACGAGAGCGGAATTTCGAGAGGAGCTTGAGAGAAGCAAAGTTTCAGAATCACAAGACCGTGAAGAGAAAGCACACGGTTTTTGCGTGCTTTCTCTTCGCAATGCGTACAAACAACGAACAAACTTTCGAAGCTTCGCAAGGCTAGCTATACAAAGTGGGTCACTCTTCATGTGCCACAAAGCATAGGAACCCTTTCGTTACGTGCTAGAAAGGTGTCGTGTATTCTTTCCCGCTGTCATGCGGAAACCATTACATTGGACAAACCGGCAGGCACCTTAATAACAGACTTCGTGAGCATCTTAACAGTTCTCGGAATATAGAAGCTGGTCATTTTAGTCAGCATTGCAGGACTCGCGGTTGTGCGCCTTCACTCGATAACTGCATTGTCATTGGCACCAGCAATAACAAGACAACCCGCGAGATCATCGAGGCAGTCGAAATCGCGAAAGTGGGAGCTTCTTTTATCAGCACAGCTTCTATTGACTTAACGGAAAAAAGAGTTTGCGTCAATGTGTAGTATTTCACTCGGCATAATCAATGTGCTTCCGCCCCCTAGTTTTCGTTTCATTTGATTTGCTTCGTCGGCCCAGCCGGGTCTCTTAGCGCCTGCGCGCGCTGGGAACGTATATGTTTCACTTCTGTTCAGTAAACATTCTGTTGGAAGTAAGCGCATCGTCCCGTCGTAATTTGCTCTGTTCGTGTTTTATTTTGTGCGCTGCAAGTTTCACCATGTAGAACTTAGGAATAGCAGCTTTTGTAACATGTCGCTTGGCAAACAAAATTGCAGCACAAGATGATGTGAGCCGCTTTTAAACAACAAACGAAATTGGTTTAGACTCCTTTGCGTGGGTGCCACTCACCTCTTTTCCTACGTAGTCTTCACCAGCCAAAGGAAATGTAGGACAGAGTGCCTCTTTGACCGGGTGAACAGTGCTGATGACTTTCCCTTCCCGAGTGGCGAGGTGCCAGACCCTAGCAGCAGCATTATTTCTCCAAGTATACCTGACAGCTGGAGCGGAGAGACGGGAGAAGCGATGCAGTATTTTCGTAATAACCAATACACGCTGACTGATTATTTGGATTTGAAACAGCCCTTTGGGCAACTCATCCCTTACTGTACACCATAGGTCGGCGAAAAAAGGTGGAGCTCACTCAGACTCACTCAAGAAATACATTTTGCACCTAAGGCTCACTCGGACTCACAAATATTTTTCTCATCCGGACTTACTTGGACTTGATCTCACAAACATTTTCCTCTACCGGACTCACTCGCATTCATCCTGACGAAAATATTACTCACGCGGACTCACTCAGAGTCAGACTCATGGTACAATCTGAATCTGAGTGAGTCCGTGTCAGCCGACTCAAACAGGAGTTAGCAGACCTATGGTGTACACAAATCTGACACGACTATTTCGCTTTAAATTATTTCGCAACGAAAACAAATTTTCACGCAAAGGAAAACGGGCACCTCGTTTGGGGCATAGGCAAGCACGAATGAAAGCACTTTTTTTTTTTCAGAGAAATCACTTCAAACTATGCTCCTGGAATAAGCCCGCCTTTCCGCCGGCATATTGCGACAACCAAGCGCATCATCTGGCAGCCAGTGGCACGCCGTGAGTGGTTACTGACTGCGTGTTTTATACACGTAGCCCAATCCTCAATACTCAGATAAGGGCATGTGAGTGCGAGAAGCCGAACGACGCCCAGCGCGCACAGACGCCGTCTACGTTTGCATCAGACATGTATATGCTAGAATTACTGCATATAGCCTCCCACAGTCACGTACACTCACTCGACTCTGTTATTACGCTGAATGTCATTGCAGATGAAAGCAAACCACGAAAACAGCGAAAAGAAACAAGGGGAACAGTGCGCGGCGGCGGCCCCGACAACGCACGCCATCGAAAGCCTACAACAGTGTTTCTCAGCCATGAATTTTCGGGAACCCTTGTGGACCGGTGAAATACCTATTCCACCGGTCCACAAGGAGGAACCCCTTGCAGCGAGAGTAAAAAAGGTGAGGGGGGGGGGGGGGGTGGCGTCACAAAACAGCATGCAGTGTGAAGTACGTGGCTTTTATTTAAATAGGTCTCCGCGTACCTACATGGGACCCCCATTCATAGGTCGGCACAAGTCGTGGAGCTCACTCAGACTCACCCATGAAATATATTTTGCACTTAGGGCTCACTCGGACTCAGACTCACCAAAACTTTTGCTGAGCCGGACTCACTCGGACTCAAACTCATATAATTTTCTTCAACCGGACTCACTAAGACTCAAACTCACCAAAACATTACTCACCCGGACTCACTCAGACTCAGACACAGGCTCGATCTGAGTCTGAGTGAGTTCCGAGTGAGTCGACTCATGAGTGAGTTCGCCGACCTATGCCCCCATTTGAGAACAAGTGGGCTAAGAGGCCTCCACCTTCCCGGTGAGGCGTGTCCAATTTAAGTGTCTACCGCGTATGGGCTTGAAGCATCGTACTGTATATGCACATAAAACTACCACTTTTAAGCCGAGAAAAACATTTACATCTTAATAATAATTCATGGGGTTTAACGTCATAAAACCACCATATCATTATGAGAGATGCAACATTTACATCTTGTACGTCTAAGTGTTTGTACGCGGACTTTCTTTTTTTTTCACGTTTCCCCGTGCAGAAGTACGTTTACCAGTCAATATCGCGAGACTTAGAGCCGCACCCTTTAAGTACATCGTTTTCGCTTGTCTACAAGAAAATAAGAGAAGAGGAGGAGGACGTTGCAGGTAGATGTGACCTTGCGAAATACATGCATGCAAAACGACGACGTCTTGATGTTCTAGGATAGTGTGAAAACATAATCTACTATCAATATCATCTCGACATCTGCGGCTGCCCAACCCTTCAGCTAACAAAAGATCGGCTGATTACTGGAAGGAGTTTCGGACGTCAGACAGACATGGTTCATGTACACAATTGGGCATTAAATGCAGAGGAATTTAGTAAGAGAAATCTCTCTCTAAATTCCTCAGCGCTCGTCCTCGTTACTCTCGTTGTCCCGTGTCTGCTGTTGCGCTGTAATCAATCTACGAGATGGAATACCAACTAGCCCGTACCCACACCCTGCTTTAGTTAGAGAACATTTTAGCACAGAGAGATACGCTATTTCACTTCGTTGGAATCCAAGTAAAGCGAACACTGTGTAAATATTCTGAATAAAAATGTTATTATTAAGAAGGCGAGCGGTTAATTACTGGTTGTGATAGAGTTGCCATAATTTCGGTGCTGAAGCTATGGCATAAAATGGCGAACAACATAGCACAAAGACAACATACACAAATGTTTAAAACTGGAACTAAAAATAACCAAGAAAAGTGTGCCTATCCTGCTAGGCGAAGCGGTAAAAGAAAAGCTCATTGGATCAGAAAAAAATAACTGTTTCGTTCTATTTGATTCAGTAGGTTATCATAAAAGTCAGCCTTTTGTAATCTGCAGATACGTCGCAAGTTGGCACTTCTTACACCAAGTCGTTTATAAAAAAAGAAAACCAGCAGTAACTTAGATCTAGTCAAACAAGCCACATGGTTTACTGCTCAGTTTTAATGAACGCTACTCAACGTGACCGGAAGATAACGAGACAGAGAAAAACCCTGCACAATCAGAACTATGCAAGCGGCTGAACATATGCGCTTGGTTCGATTCTTTTTGCGAATCTTAGCGAAATCTAGCTCAAGTTGTACGGCGAACAGAAAACCTACACGGCGGGTTTTAAATGTTCGCATTGCGGAGGCATCTAGTTTCGTCAGCTGCAAGACTGCATTGATGGAAGTGCTGCTTGCTCCACTCCTTTCATGACAAAGTCGTAAAGTCTTTTCGCAGAGATTGGTTTTACGATTCGCCTTATGCTCGCTCGAGCGTCGTTAACAAAGCAAGTTTGCTGGATTACTTAAGAACTTTGTCCCGTTCCTCCCAAACAAGTCAGAATCATGATCGGCACACAGCACAGTGCCATGTAACATTGTAACTTGTAACTCGCGAGGAGGGTGTATCACCCAGAGCACAAACTATAACGACGCCTTCTGAATGCAAGGGCTTGATCATTCTTTGCAGGCTGTCTTACTGCTGCTTTTTTCTGTCTTTATTTTTTTTTGTCAGAGCACGCACTGTTTTATTTCTTTCGCTGAGTCATATGAAAGTGTTCGAGTAAAATTGCACAGTGTGACGACCCGTCTCCTTTCACACTTGCACTACGCTTTCCTTTGTTTTTCCGCACTGAAGACGAAGGTTCGGCTTATGCCGCTTTATGCAACGTTTAAGACACGTTCACGCTGAACGCGGAGCACACAAACGGGCAAGCGGATATTCAAAGTGGAGAGGAAGCGAGAGCGCGAAGCTGTTCAGACCGACCGCGTTGCCTTCTGCCCACTCCGCCATGGAGGCGGAGGAATCCACCAATCCACGGTGGACGTGTCGCCATCTTGCAACATTAAGCGATGCTGCGTGCTCGTGTCTCGGGCCTTGATTGGTTGCGGCCAAAGCGGCCAACTTTTTAGCGCGGAGAAAATTGTTCCGGGCGTGATCCGAGCAAGCGGCCGCGCGTTTTCCGCTTTTGCGGATAATCCACGTCCGCTTTCCGGATCCGTGCTCGGTGTGAAAATTCCCTTTACTGCAACCTCTTTCTTTGCTGCATCGAGTACAGCAAGACAAGTAACAGCTTGCCACTAAAGCACACGTTACTACAGCGGTAATTATTCCGATCAAGTGACACCACTAGATGGCACCAAATGCACGTTACTACATTCCCTTTGTTTGAAAGACTCAAGTAACTGCATCAACGATTGAATGCATAAGTGCAGCCACAATAGTAATTCTGTCGCACGGCGGAGGCTGCACCCATCAAAGCAACCTCACCAATATGTCACGGCTCTCCGTTTTGCTGCTTGTTTGACGCGCCTAATTATCGTATGTATCTACCATCTCAATCTCTTTGCTTAGTTTTTTTTAGCTAAACTGCAAAAGAAATGCGGAAACAGCTAAACGGATAGGGAACGCGTCATTTGCTAAGGAGGGTGCCATAGAATCTCGCTGGGTGGCTAAGTCGATGAGCCTCGTAGCAATTAGTAGCACTCCGTAATGAGGACGTAAATCCTGAATCGAATTGTTCTTTCAGTTTTTTTTTTCTGCATGTGATAGTACGACAGAGGACTGCAAGCGAGAGTCGTTCGTATTCGCATTGTTTGCCACATCTTTCGAGTGTACTAAAGTGGTATTGGATTCTTGTCACAGCAGAGGTCCTTTCGGTACTTGAGCGCTCGCTATTAAGTAGAGCGTATCTTCGGAAGTACCAAAGGAGCAGCACTTTTTTTCTTACGATGACTGTTTGGCATTAGCCCTATGCTATTTCTCCCCCGCAAAATTCTTTCCTCCTTGAGGTTTTTTTTTTCTTTTTTTCTTTTTTGCCAGTATCGCGAAGCAGCGATGTTCCACTGCGGCTCCTTCGAAGTTCGCCGCTTAGGACCTGACATTCGCAATCACTGGGCGAACAGCACTGCTACGCAGCTTGAAAAAGCTCTTCAATGCGTCTGAATTTGTCTTATCAGCATTTCCTAGAGTATTTCCGCTTCCATTATCGAAGCGGTCGTAATGCTGACAAATCACAAATGAGTGCTCATACACACACCCGAGGTAGCTGCAAAATTCGCGCCACGCTTTCTTTGATGCAATTTTACTCACACAGACATGCTGCTGGAGCTACAGTTACATGTCACCCCGGCAAAAGAGCAAGAGGACGCTCCCGCAATCTATGAACGGAAGTGACAGAACTGTACACCATTCTTGCGTGAATGTTCTGTGTAAGGTTACCGATTATCAACTACGTAGGAACAAGTAGCTGCCATCAAAATATATGACGTCACGACGTTTGGTCCGGGAATTTCACGGTGGCATCGCCACCTGAAATTTATTTTTGCCCGCTTTCTCGCCTACCAAGCGTCCCCTCGCGCAAGCGGGGTAATATTCGAAGTTGTGAAAGAGTACTAATATGACAAAAATCGTTTTTATATTTAGTGTACCTTTAAACAGTTTTGCTGCTAAAAGTAGTGGCGTGAAATTCAAATCCTACGCACACCAATCACCAAACAAATTCTTGTGACATCAAACGTTTCGGCGAAGTCACAAAGCGATGTTTTAAAAGATGTGGCAATACTCTTGGTGAGGAGGAACTTAAAATTCGCAGGGAGGAGGGTGGTGAGGAAAAATTTTCATTTCGGCCGTGATGACGGAGCTTGTTGAACGGAGCAGGCGTGCAGAACGCCCAACGCCTGGGGCAACCTGTGGAGTGCAAATATGATCAAGGCTTTCTTAACAACGCAGCCGCCTCCTGTAATTCACGTCACGGCTTCCTCCAACAAACCACGAAACCGCGTTCTTGCTGTTGTTTCTGTTGTTTGCGCATCCCACAGGTCACGCAAAGAGCCGCCAGACATGTAGGGTGATGGTGGCCTCATCGGAAATCGCTGACGAAGAAGTCTTCCAAAGACCCGCTAAATCCCTCCTTCTTTCACTAGACACCCTTTTTCTCTCCTTCTCTTGCGTCTTTGCGCACTTCTTTGTTCTTATCAAGGATTTCTGTTTACTCATCAGGTCTCAGATTGCTTGCAGTGACAAAAGATAACTGCCCTGTTTTCTTAGTTTGATTGTTAGAGCTTTCCAGTGCAACTGCCTTGAAAGCTCACGGCGCAGATTACTTTAAGGAGAACTTTCGCAAATCTGTAGCTTTGCCTGTAGAATAAATATTGCGAAAATCTCAGCAGAAAACAAAAAGAAAGTGGCAACCTTGATAGTCGATGCCACAAAAAAAGCTGAGAAAGAATGAAAGAAGTTGTACTGAACTTTTCTATGAATTTTCAGCACAACAAAAGCCAGTTGAAATTGGAGCAGTTCTCCATAGAACTAAATAAGCCAAGCTGTGGGATGAACGGTTTTTTTGCCTTCTTATTACACGTAATGATTGATCGAACAAAGCCTAAGCCGCTGCTGTTGAAGGGGATCGAACTACTTCGGGGCACGTGCCATCAATAAATCACAGGATTGGATGCAAACAGCAGCCAATGAAGCTTGTATTACATGTTATCAAAACTTTTCTGTCCGGTTCTGAAACAGTGCCCTTAGCAAACTGGCAATTTCTGCTTAAACAGGCTAGGGATCCGCAAGTAACTAAGCATCCCTTTGATGATTTGCTTGAAAGGAATACCTCTACGACTATGCAACACCAACACAGCGCTGTGGAATGGCAATAGAATCAAATGAGCTAGTATCTAACAGTTTAGACCCAAATACACACGTCCCTATGCCACGCGCCTCATCTTCCACTCCTATATGATTGTAATACGGAATACGATATCAATTTCTTGTGCATTCTAAACTGCCGTCTTCCTAAAACTTTTTTAGAAGCTTACTTCGAATGTCTTTCTAGAAAAAAAGACCGGCAAGGGGGTAAGCAGTCGCTTTGTGTATGCAGAAGTTTTCTGTGCAGGGATGATTTTTTGGGTTTCTTTCTATACGCAAAACTCTTTTGTTAGCTTGCTATTGCCTCCTCCTTTCTTGCGCGGTACTTTGCCTCTATTTTCTACAACACGCTCTCGAAAACATTTCTCTTCCTTCCTCATGGGCCCTAGCCTCCCTTTCAGTGTTTTGTTAAAACTTCCCTTAGCAAACACACGTCATCTGAAATAGTAATCTTGCTCGTTGAAGGGGAAAAAATCTTGGTATGTA
>JALIZH010029025.1:0-38086 GCA_030522465.1 Rhipicephalus appendiculatus | reverse complement strand
TTCCACGCTTGCAAAAGCAAGGCATGTATTGGTTTTTCCATCGCTCCTCTTCATAGTGATTTATTCTTGGGTAAACTTTACAGTGGACAGTCTTACTCATACTACCGTTTTAAAAGGCCATCATATTTGTGGGTGCCTTTCTTAACAATGACTCGAACTCTCTTGAAACTAGTGCTTGTAGCATTTTTTACTATGCGAGTGCCCGATGTCTCTAGATTTAACATTTGAGCTTCTTGTTCAGGGAAAATTAAGATTTCTCAAGATAATGTTTCATTGTAGCCGTCACTGCACCTGCTCTTGTTATAAACCTTGAGCGAACAATCCTTTGATGCTGTTCCTCTCGACGCATTCCAGGCTGGTAGACAGGAGCATTGCTAACACGACCTTCCGTAATGCTATGTTGAAAATGTGTGTGCATTTGACTGTTCCGGCACTTCGGAATAAGGCAACTTGATTGCTGGAAGCTCATTATTTAAGTAATCTACAGGTAACAGTGGCAAGAAGTTTACTTCACAAGTCATCCTATCAGAGCGCCCGCACTGTCAAGCGCACTGACAGGAGACTTAATGTTGTTGTGGCTTACATGCATGAGATTGCTCTTTATCTCATGAAAATTGTTGATCGCTTTGATGTATCTGTTCTGTTAAGTGCCCCTTGAGAACTTTTCAGCCTTTGCAAAATTAGTGTGCTTGGGAAGGAGACGTCGGTGACATGCTGGAAGTAACACATCTATTCAAGTTTGTTTCATGTGCTGACCATTCAGATTATCTGATTTCACTGAGTTGTAGAATGTTCTACAGTGGCCACTATACTAGGTGCCTTAATGGTCATTTGAGAGAGCATTGTGGCAATGAAGAAAAACGCAGACGGTCCTATAGCCATGCAATTTGGCTCGTGTGAATGTCAGCATGAATTTGATGAATTTGACGTGATTGTCAAAAATGAAACAAAGTTATTCCTGAGGTAACTAAAGCCGAAATGATTGAGTGGTTAGGCACACGGTCTGTTAGCACACCTGTTAGTTTGCCCGAAAAGCAACTTGCATTCCTTTGTGCCGATTTCAGATGCTTTGCAGTCATGCCTCTGTGACATGCACACTCTCACCCATTTCTGTACGTACGTCTTTGTCTGCTGTTTCCTATAAAGATTTGTTATAGTTAGCACTGGTGCTGTGTTGCTTTCTCCATCCCTGTCAAAATGTGCGCTATTTTGCTCACCCAGCTGACAAACTTATTGCACCTATTTAGTGAGGAACTCCAAGAAGGGAAACAGTATGTAACAGCAAGTGCTTGTCATATTGCTTCAAACACGCAACGTTGCAACTTGCCTGCAGCCTAGTCTGCACCTTAACAGCTCTTGCAAACAGTTGCGAAGTTGGACACACTTCACCTTGTTGTTCTGGGTTGCAGAGAATGTGGCCAGTTGGACCAGTGTGATGTGATGTGTACCCAAAGAAATGTCTTCTAAATGGCGCTCACCATTTATACACTTGAGCTCAAATAAATAACCAAGGCTATTACACTTTAATATAGCCTCTACAATAGAAATCTCGCACTTGTATGTCGCATGCTTTGTGCCGCTTACAAGTTGGCCCACGGGTCACTTGAACCGATCCTGTCACTCTCTTGTCATCTTTGGATGACACGAGCTTGTTTTCTGATGGGCTCGGGAACTCTGTAACGTTGCTAATAAAGTTGCGCCCACGGCAGTAATTTCATAAGCATGTTTACAGCCTCGCAGGTGTCTGTGGTGTAGTTGTTACTGCAGTCAAATTCGTTGTGCTCCTTAGGTTCTGTTAGCATTTCATCTTTAATAGTATGTGGCTCTGCTCCATTTAGAGATTAGTCATTTTTTTCCTAGATTCATTACAGAAACCTCTAGACAACAAATTTGAAACATAGCTCACTTATAGGTGATGTGCGTTGCTCTCGGAATCACTTAAAACACAGAGCGAAAGCTTTGTTCCCAAAATGGTGGAAAAAAGTACATTCTAAATTTTGCTGATGATATATGATATTGATATCTGCTCGAGTAAAGAGAAGTGGGGTGAAAGCATGCCTGAGCTATGCCTTGCTAATGGCTGCAATTGACTGCACTTTCATGTGGGACAACCACTTAAAGATGGGCCAAAAATGACGCGCTAGAGTCTGATTTCTCGTGTCACTGTCTCTTATTAAGATGCCTTCTTCACCTGATTTTTTTATCATATATTTTTCACACTTCCTCGGTGTAAGTAAGATGCTCAGAACTAATGAAATGAGTGAAACTGTTTTTTTTCCATCAAGCCATCCAGCTAACTACTTTTCAGTGTGCAGTTCCATTTTCTATAAAGCACTTCAAAAACTTTTCCACTGAAATACATACAATGCACGCTCCCTCATTCTGTGAAGCAGTGTGAAGCAAAAGGGCATCTGAGCTTCTCCGGATTTTTAATCTTTGTAGTGCATGTTTGCAAGTTTCTGGGTGTTTTGTCACGTCGGCTGCATTACTAAGCAACCGAGCTCAAAGTTGCCATGAACAGAAAAAAAAGAAGCCATGAGCGAGAACAAGTAGGACGTGTAGTTTATTTTGTTAGTGGTCGTTTTGATCTAGTGCTTGGTTCTATACAAGTTATACCTGACTCTGAACGTGACAATGAAGCTATTGCTTCGGAAGCTAGACAACATGTCAACGTCAGTGTCACAGAATGCAAAATGCTCCTGGGAGGTTGTGTAGCTAGCTCTTCTGCATACTGCAACAGTACATGAAATAAGTCAGTGGAGAGCAAAGCCAAGTCCCCAATAATAAAAGCAGGAGCCTCTGCAACATTGATTTCATTGTGAGGCATTGAATTTCTCGAGCCTGACGAGCAGGGGCATGTGTGGCTTGTGAACTCCGAATGGAATGTGTTATGTTTAATAATGTGCTACACAGTATGCTGCAAGAAAAAGTTAGGTAGCATCGACGTGCTTGCCTTGAGTTTATGATGCCGTGTATGACACTCTCATTGTGCATTTTGAGTTAACTTGTGAAAACATTAGTGAAGGACGATTCGCAATACTGTCCACCCGCAACTCCCTGGCGTGATGTGGGAGCGGGAAACAAACTTTGTTCCACATGTGCACCTTAGCAATGGCTCATTGCTTATGTTCTGACTTGCGTATTTCATGTTGCATGTGCCTTGTCTTGTGCAGAAAGGTTAAATGTCACAGAACGTGTTTTCATCTCCTCTTTAACCCTTTTAATTTGGCACTTTTGATAATAACTAACACCCCTTCTAAGCCAGTCTCTGTTCGAATCTGTTCATGGCCATTGCACGTGGCCAACAGTTAGTGTGCAAAATCTTATTTTCACTTTTACGTTGCTTTCTGACTTTCAAGATCACCCTTTGCTTGAGCAGTTACGTATGTCTGATCTCAGTATGATAATCTAGCATTTCAGCTGAACTTAATGTCTCCCCTTGGTGTCTCTTTAATGTCACCTGCACAGAAGTCATTTGGATTTTATTTATGTCGACATTACATTTCACTTTACAGGGGTTTTGGGGCCCTTTCCTGTTATGAGTTTAGGCATGCTGCGGATGCATCAAAATTTAAATCCTTCTGCTGTGTGGCTCATTTGTTTTTGCAAGGTAGATGCAAAATTCAATTTTGGTAAAGATTGCCTTCTTTCTTTTGGTTCAAGTGTTTTGATCTTCTTTGTTTCTTCTCTTTTCAGACGAGCCATGGTGCGAAGTTTATTAGTAGTTTGGAAGAATAAACCTCATCTTTGTGCGTTCAGAGCAGCTGGAGGTTCACTGTTTACTTGGCAAGAAGTAGTATGTATACTTGCTTCCCACTGTTTCACACTTTGTAGGAAGCACAGTGAATGCTACAACCTTTTGCTGAAAAATATGTGTACCAACTAGTTCATTTTGTTGCTTTACAGTTACCATTGTGCTCAACTTGACACCACACTGTACACAAAAAGCTGTAATAGGTGTGCGGTGAAGGTTATGTTGCTTTACATGCAGCTACCACAATGTTTGACTGATGCCAGCGGAAGCTTCTAGCTTGCTGCGAAAAAGTTGTTAGACATCACGCAGTGATGGTGATGGAAATTTCCACTGGACATTAACACAATAGTTGTGAAAAGACATGCATGTCACATTGCCCCTGGCAATCTACAAAGAAAAATAAAAAAAGGTGTTGTCAAAAATAAAATGACGTTTCGGCTTCCACATGGAAGCCTTGTTCACCCAAAACGTAATTTTATTTTCGACAACTTTTTGGTTGGTGCCCATTATTTTTCTTTGTAGATTGCCATTACATCCTGACAAGACGAGATTCAGTCAAATTCTCAAATTTACACATTGCCCCTGTTGAAACGTTTTTATATTTGGTCGGCCAATTCATTTATTGAGCTCAACAGCAATATATCTTCTTCGAATTGGCAGACTCTTTTAATTGGCATCCAACAATGTTTTCACCAAAGTTTCATCGTGATATTTTGTCAGACCCACGACTTTATGAAGCCAAACCACATGCAATTTTTGTATGTGGTGCCAGAAAACTTCAGTGAAAATAACCGACCAAATATAATGACACTTGTGCCTCACATACCTTTTTTAACGGGGGAAATGCAATGCTCCTTTCTCATCTCTATTGTGTTAAACATCCAGTGTAAATTTTACTCACCATCACTGCATAATGTGTTTCTTCTCTTTTAACAACTTCACCGCAAGTAGCAGCCGCCGCTGGCATCAGTACATAACCAAGCGGTAGCTGCATGTAAAGCACCGTAACTTTCTTCCCCATGCAGCACCCATTATTAGAACTGTTTAGGTACAGTGTAGTGTCAAGGGGTGCACATTTGTCACTGTAAAACTACAAAATGCACTATTTGGCACATACCATATTCCTCATTACAAACAAAATTCAAGGAGACGTTACATACAACATCTTCAAAGAGACATTATGTAACACAGTGTAAAATAGCACAAAAACACACGGACACAAGCGAGAGGACAACACAGGCGCTACAATAGCACCTGTGTCGTCATCGCGCTTGTGTCCGTGTTCATGCGCTACTTTACAATGCAATACGGACTAGCTTGGCTTTCCGTATTACGCAACACATTCCCAAGGTGTCATTACGTACGCCATTCCCAAGGTGGCTTTACGTACGCCATTCCCAAGGTGGCTTTACGTACGCCATTCCCAAGGTGGCTTTACGTACGCCATTCCCAAGGTTGCTTTACGTACGCCATTCCCAAGGTGGCTTTATGTACGCCATTCCCAAGGTGGCTTTACGTACGCCATTCCCAAGGTGGCTTTACGTACGCCATTCCCAAGTTGGCTTTACGTACAACATTATTAGGAAATACGTATGACATTCCTACGGAGGCATTACGTACACAAGGTTTCTGAAATACTTACGCACAACATCCCTAAAGAGACTCCGTTTAAGGAAATTGCTATAATTTGGAAAAGGAAAAGTGATCGGCACCTTTTTACCTTCAGCTTTTTTACGTAAACAGGGGTCCAGATTTTTAACAGTGTAGGAATCGTCTACTCTACGGAGCGGCGCCCGCGTCCCACAGCGCATGCGCGGCCTCTCCCCCCTCTCTCCTACGCTCAGCCCTTTTCTCTGCTGTAGGAATCCTCTACTCTACAGAGCAGTGCCCGCGTCCGACATCCCCACAGCGCATGCGCGTCCTCTCCTCCTCTCTCCTACGCTCAACCGCTTTCTCTACTCTAGGAATCCTCTACTCTACGGAGCGGCTTCCGCGTCCCACACCCCCCACAGCGCATGCACGTCCCCTCTCCTACGGTTCCCTCTTCTAGGAATCCTCTACGGAGCGGCGCGCAACAGCTCGTGCGACAGCTCGTGCGACAGCTGCATACTCCGCTGGGGGGCAGCACGGTAGTTCCGCGGTATAAAAATGACGGAGCGCGCCTTATTCTCTCTCCTGTGCAACGCTGTGATGAGCGCCCGGGCCGCTGCCGTGAAACGAGAGCGGCGACGTTTCTCCCGCTCAGGCTAACCATCTCCCCGCTGCTTCACATCCACACATGCCTTTAGCGGGAGATGGGGAAGTTTTTTTTATGTTTACCTTAACACTACGCAGTACAGTAACCTAAATGAAAATGTTGGTGAATTAAAACAGCTCATTGTATAATAAATACGGTCCAAGAACGAAAACCAAAAGCAAGAAAATGTCCATTTTTAGAATCAATGAACTACGAGAGACACGTGCTGGATGCATCTCATGCATATTGGTGGAGAAGATTCAATGATTGGAAAAAAAGAAAAAAAAAAGAAAAAAAAAACGTGCCTGATCCCTCCGTCATGGGAAGTGGTATAACGCGAAAGTGAGTCGTGTCTTCAGAGGGTTATAGTTGATTGTTCATTGGGCATTGATGTATGAGAGCCTGCAGAGCGTCTATAGGTGTTTGGCAGCTGTAGCACCGTTGTACGTGAATACACACACATTCACACCTGGCAGCACATCTCGATCCTTAAGACTACCACCGAAGATAATCAAATTAACCATTTTGGTAGCTGAAGTAGTTAACGTACACTTGGAAACAACATATGCTGAATCCTACCAAAGATAGCTTCTTAATAATTATTGGCGTTTAACGTTCCAAAACCCCGATCTGTTTATGAAAGACGCCGTAGTGCAGGACACCGGAAATTTTGACCACTTAAGGTTCTTTAACTTGCACCTCAATCTAAGCACACGAACCTCAAGCATTTTCGCCTCCATCTAAAATGCGGCCTTCACGGCCAGGTTTCAGTCCCGCGACCAAAGGTGGCGTCAGCGAACGCATAACCCATTATGCACTCATTCACAAAGTCATCAATTGACCAGACACGCGCCAAGGTGTGCGCTCAATAGTAAAAATGTAATCGACGCTTGTGCTCAGGCATATACTACGCAGCGCTTCAGGAACGCGAAAGGCAGAATTCTTAGCGTGAGCAGTGAACGCGGAAAGGCGTTCCGCCTATCCCTGGTATCCGTTGCGCGGAAACTACCGAAACACTCCCTGTCGGCGCTTGTTTGTGTAATGATGCAGTACTTCGCTTCACCGATTCCAGACGTCACCACCGCTTCCCGCAAACCTAGATCATTGTGAAACGAAGAAGGTCTCAGACAGATAAGGCACATTTGTGAAGCCTCTTGCATGTGCGTCGGCATCGCAGTGGGCAGAGTGCCTGGCACCTGTCGTCGAGGACCGAGAGATCATGGGTTTGACGCATAAATTAACGAAACTTACGTTTTTGTCATTGGTTCATGAGCATATTACCGACGTCACATCTGTGACAGAAATCATCTCATTGCAGTCTCTGTGTACCTCAGCATAAAACATATTTTTCTTAAAGTACTGAGCTTCCTGGTTTTACCATCACAGTTAGTTTCTAGGGTACGCTGTGGCTCAGATGGTCGGAAAAATTCAAAATGGCGTTGATAAAACCGACATTAATCAAGTTTTTTGCTTTCTGTGGTCAATTGTGTTTTCTGTTTTTGTTTTGTACACATTAAAAAACACCCCAGGATAGCTCACAGACATTAACCTGAAATGTATACTTCAAACTTTGCATTGTAATTTTTGTTAATTGTTCAGACACTGGATAAACTTGGCGACTTTTGTTCAATACTGCGGTACAAACGTTTATTACCGAGTGACTTATGTTGACGAGCCGACAAACTTCCCGGTATATTGAAATATAAGACCAAAGCCTTCATGAGCACTCATGAGATGGGAAAGCGAAAATGAATTGAAGCCCAGGTATCTAACCTGAAAAAAAAATGGCAGCAGATTAAACGCGGCCTGTTGGAACGCACGCACAGTGAACCTTCGTTCTTGTAAATATTGAAGTCGTTCTTGTTGTGCTTGTTGGCTTGCTTGATCCAGTTTCTGTTGTCCTGTATTTTCCCCATCCCTGTTCTGAGGGGTTCAGTTTATGCCCCTGCTTGATAGACTGTAATGCACATTTGAACGAAAGCCGCTTTGTAGTAACTCCAAGAGGTATGCTGACTTTCGGCGCAATCGCATTCCTGCAACTCTTGTGCCTTTGTAGGTGAAGATGAGAGTGGCCGCGCACTACCAATGCCTAGGGAAGCAGCAGAGTGCACTTACCTTTTTTCCTGAGAAATCCGATCGGATTTCCCTGCAACTTTGAGCTTCAAGCTAAAGGATGCCAATTTTCCTTGTCATTTAGTTACTCTAGTGCCCTCTTTTACGTCTCAGCGTGACACTCCACCATGACGGGCTTTCAACCTCTCCACCAGAGGCCAGCATTCTGCCTCCGCGTACCTGCTTCTGCTCAAAAGCCGCGAGACGACTACTACAAAGCAAAGACGGAGGACAACACGACGCTGTGATGAGTAAGAGGTTACTCAGAGGGCCTAGGTTATCGGACGCATTCAAGATAGCCTGATAAATACGAAGATATTGTTTGTATCGGACTAGAACAACATGACACACCAAAGAACATCACAATGATACGTAGTTAGAGAGAGCTACTATACAGAAAGGTTGCTATCCCAGGAGCCGACGGTCTAAGTCTGAATAGTCAATGCACTTAAGGCCAACTCCGGTGATTTTTTCGAGGTCAATGGATCTCAATGAAATTCACTGGGTACGATCCTTTGCACATTTCCGTCATTCGTGCCAACTTTCAAGCTTGAGAGATGCTCTGATTGTTTGCAAATGAATTGTCTGCCAACGCCCACCCGGCTTCCACAATTATTGGCAACATTGCGTGTGTGACGTGTTGGTTTGCCGGTCGACGGAAGTGACGCAGCCGATGGGTTCGCTAACTTTGGTCGCTACAGCGTATATTGTGCTCGCCACAAGGCGACGGTGTTTGGCCGGCGCTCTAGTTCACTGTACCGGCGCTTCGCTGGTTTGGCGATTTTCTGTTCTCTGTGGAGGAGCGTGCGATATTCCGCGCCGGCGGGACCAGCATGCCTTGCACAACGTCCGGTTCGTAACAAACTACTACGTCATACGTAGACATTACACTCGGTTGGGTTTCGGTTTCGGTATTGCGCGTTTTTGCTTATTAAAAATTATTTTCGAATTTGCTGAGCATTTCAGCTATCGGGCGCGTGACAAGAGTGTCTCAGGAACATAAAAGCACCATTACCCTGACACGGTCAAAAAATCGCCGGAGATTAATTTAACTCCAGCGGCACCAAGTCTCGAAGACAACACTCACGCGCTCCGTCGTTGCGATGACCATAGCACCGGGCAACGTGGTGTCCAGTCTGCCGTGGTAGCGTTCATGGTGCGAACACGCCTTGTCGTATGGCTCGCTGGCTCGATCTTGAAGTTGCTGTGCCGCACAATGACGACCTGTTGGCGTCCTGGTAACGCCCGACCGGGACGAGCGGCCAGACACCGGGTCCAAAGCTCCGGCGACAATCGAAGCCTGACGGGCACGGCCCCCCCGTGTGAGTGTTGTTTTCTCTATTCTTTTTTCTGTTGAGCGCTCGGGGTCTTGCCCCCAATGGCGCGTTCGTCGCATTCATCGCATTATTCCCCCTGTTTCGGAAAGTTGCACGCATTTCCGCTGCTGCTGTTGAAAGAGTCCACAGAGTGTGTAACTTCACGATGTCGTGATGCCGGTGGATATTCAGGTGACGGTTAACTTGACTTGTTGGTTACTGCTATGCATCCTATTCTAAGTCCATTTTTGGGTCGCAGTTCACAGCACGAGAGAGAGCCAATGTCGTAACAGTACGGGAGGCACGAATGTCAAAGTATATTGCTGACACTTACACAACACGCACGTACACTGTAAGCTTAACTGAGTTACAGAGGTCTAGTACCACCTTGACTGTCCCCTCTATATTTAAATAGTAAACAGGCAATGCACAATAAATATTCAAAATTCAAGCGAGTTTGATACAACTCATCTGTTGACATGTTCGTAACATGTCGCTATACCAAGGATACGCGAGTGAGTATCCCGAAACTATACAACCAGTGGAAGAACAGGTCAGTTAGGTATGGATTCACCAGAGCTATAGGCTGATTCTTTTAGATGCGAAGCATCTTATGCTCGGGGCTATGTTCGTCCGGCGTCCCGCGTCCCGCGTCCCCCGTCCCGCGTCCGGCCACTTTCATGAAGTAGGGAAGCACCCATTATGCGAACCAGAACACTGTAGTAATATGAAGGCCGTCAACCCTAACACAGTCATCAGAGTCATGGCCGAGAGCACAGAGAGGCTGCTTAGCAATGGCTAGGCAGGTGGTGTCTGTCGCCCAGGTTGACCGCATTCCTTGAGTCATGGCCGAGAGCACAGAGAGGCTGCTTAGCAATGGCTAGGCAGGTGGTGTCTGTCGCCCAGGTTGACCCCATTTCTTAGTCTTGCTTGCATGTGTTTGGAGGTGGCTTAGTCCGTCCCTCCTTCCCGCGTCCCACACCACCACAGCGCATGCGCGTCCCCTCCCCCTTTCTCTCCTCTAGGAATCCTCTACTCTACGGAGCGGCCCCCCGCGACCCACACCCCCCCCCCCCAGCGCATGCGCGTCCCCTCCCCTACGCTCACCCCCTTCCTCTACTCTAGGAATCATCTACTCTACGGAGTGGCGCCCACATCCCCACAGCGCATGCGCGTGGGGATGTGGGCGCCTCCCCTCTCTCTCCTCACCTACGGTCCCCCCCCGTCCTTTCCTCTAGGAATCCTCTACGGAGCGGCGCGCACGACAGGTGGTGTGACAGCTGCATACTCCGCTGGGGGCGCCACGGTAGTTCCGCGGTATGAAAATGACGGAGCGCGCGCGCCTCATTATCTCTCCTGTGCAGCACCGCGATGAGCGCCCGGACTGCTTCCGTGAAATGAGAGCGGCGACGTTCCTCCCGCTCCAACCCATTGCAAAAGACCCAGGCAAAATTCTTCATCGTCATCAGCCACAGCATCAACAAAGTGCACATATGCGTTACAAGAGCGTAGCGGGTACCGCGCTTTTCTGAAGAATGACGAATAATGCCATAGTAGACGCTTCCCCACTATACAAAAATTATGATGATTTATGGCATAGTGGGTACCATGCAAGTGCGGTTGTTCTTGTTGTCCCACGAATGTTTAAAAAGCTCTAGAAAGGCCGCTCTCCCAGCTTTCGCTGTGGCTGTGCTGCGAGTTCCGCGCAGGACTGGCGGTTTTTTAGTCAGGTGACTAGTTGTTACTTCGTGTTAAGTGATGTTCGGTCGCGTCGCTAGTTGTTCCGTGATGTTGCATGGTATTAGTGAGTACTAGTAGCGAAAGTTGGGCTAGTTGGTGGTTAATGCTTGGGATGTAAAAACAGCGCAAAATATAGACAAGGACTGCAGAAGAGACGACACGGCGCTGAACTCGCAACTAAATTTTATTGCAAGGCAGACGCACATATATCAAGCAGCCGACCTAGTCACGTGGCACACCAAAGGCGTCTGCGCATCAGAGCAAACAGGGTAAGAAAAAGGCCTAATCATTGTGAACAGCAACACGCGTGTAACAACCGAGAAAAAATAAAAAAAAAGAACACCCCTTCATACTGGCAAAAAAACATGCGTAACAGTCCATAACATACTAATAATCGCTTTAACATGGCAGCGCAATGTGTTGAAAATTAGCGGGGTGTCCGCGTCGTAACTCTGTGTCCCTGTCCTTTCTGTGCGCTATAGGTGTTAAGATGGAATATCAACATGCCCAAGACCACGTTCTTTCAAGTGACGTGATTTTAGTCCCGTTACTAGGTGTTACCTATTGTTACTGATTTTAGTGACGTAACATACTTGCTCATCGTAGTTAATGCATTCCACGCCAGAATATACGGGGCATGCGCTGTGGGAGCAAAGCAGATGATGAAGAAGATACGAAGTGAGCGCCGCCTGTTCCACAGGATAATTTCTGTTCGCGCGACCCGGAGCAACAAAAAGCTTTAGCACATTCACTATTAATATTACTGTTAAGGCTTCACGTGCAAAAACCAAGATATAATTATGAGGTGCGCCGTGATGAGAGACTCCCAATTATTTTGACCTCCTGGGGTTCTCTAAGGAGCTCATTAAGCAAAGAACAGGGGTGGTCTTTGCATTTCATCTAAATTATGTTGCTGTGGACGAGAATCCAACCCGTGCCTCAAAGTGTTGCAGTGCGATACCTTACACGTTAAGATACCAGCGTGGGTCACATCGCGCACACTGCATAATGAGTCAAAGGAAAAAACTCGGCAGATCCCAAGTACCATGGGAATATATGGTATGCGAGGCATGCGGAGTTAAGGGAACTGGGTTGTAATTTTTTCTAGATGCGAAGCAGCTCTTTGACTAGCCTGTGTAACGCTGTCCCTCCGTGCGTCCGTACGAACGCGCCGCAACGCGCTCCCCTCGCCGCAGGTGTTGGAGCGGTGCCAAGTAGGTCACGGCGTTGACGTCACGCTCCCCTCGCAGTGCGCGCTGACGTCACTCTCTCCCTCGCCTGCCGCGCGCTCGCCGCAGCGCCCGCAGCTGCCGCCTCGTCCGTTCGCCCGCAACACCTGCCGCAACACCCGCAACACCTGCCGCTACCGCCGCTCGCTACACCGCCGACTCGTCGGTTCACGCGCAAAAAATTAACACCATCTTCCCAAAGGGAACCCTGATGGGATGCGAAGCAGCGGCGTTGCGCACGGGTGGCGTCACGGGTTGAACGGCGCTAACGCAGTTGCTGCGGTGAGCGCTGGAAGATTCGTTTGAAGCGATGGCTGGCGTAGGTCTTGTCGTTTCTTCAGAGTGGACATGGGCGATGGACCGGAGCTGGAGCGTTAGCGCCGTTCAGCCCGTGACGCCACCCGTGCGCAACGCGGCTGCTTCGCATCCCATCAAGGTTCCCTTTGGAAAGATGGTGTTAATTTTTTTTAACCGAAACGTTATGAAGTGACGCTAAAAATATGTACAAATGTTGTACGCACAGGCATATGTCGAACAGTCGCATATGTTTCGTATAATCAGTTGTTTACAGTTGCGTAACGACGCCAACAGAATCATGGGCATTTACCAACACCAGAAGCGGTAAGCTGATGCTGATATGTAGCGCTTGTGTTAGCGAGAATGGTAGCCCTGGAGAACGCTACGTAAACCAACTACAGTGGATGGCACCTTAGTATACCATTGACGTTAACCCAATAAGACTCCTTCATCATAAGAGTACATATGTAATGTTCTGAAATTTAGAGAGCCAGCACCTTCAAACACAATTGACGTTTCACCAACATTACGCCTGCGTAAGGTCTTTTTCCAAGCAAGTCTCGAGATCTGACGTGGCTTCGTGGTAGAATACTTGATTGCCACCAGGAGCGTAGCCAGAAATTTTTTTTCGGGGGGGGGGGTTCAACCATACTTTATGTGTGTTCGTGCGTGCGTTTGTATGTGTCCCTGTATATATACGCAAGCAAAATTGAAAAATTTCGGGGGGGGGGGGAGGTTTGAACCCCCAACCCCCCCCCCCCTTGGCAACGCCACTGATTGCCACGGAGATTGCTTGGGTTCGATTCCTGCTGGTACTCTGATTTCTATTCTTTGCATTCGTCGGGTCAACGCTGCCATTGTCAGTTTTTCCTTTAAGCTTTCGCATATAAATGACCAATGTATGTCCTCGCCGTTCCTGGGTATATATAAAATGTCAAACACCTGTGGCGCATACCCGCATACTGTGGCCTATGGTATACGGGTATGAGCCACACGTGTCTGGAGAAATGAGTTTGACGACGTACGCGACGGGATATTCACGTAATTCAAGTCCCGACCAGCCGGACATATTCGTCAAATCCTCTTACCTTCCCATACTAAATTTTGTCGACCTCAAGTTAAGGAGGTGATCACGAGAGCACCCACAAGTAGGCGGCTAGATAGATAGATAGATATATAGAGAGATAGATAGATAGCTAAATAGAAACGCCAAAGTGCTTGCAAAAAGCGAAGAAATCCTTCGCATTTAATAACATGACCCAAAATAACTTATTATAGCCGATACCGTTTTACTTGTCTTAAAGACTACGAGTTACTTGCGAATCCCCTCACGGTACAGAGATTTTATCACCGTCACAAATAACCATTCTTTGTAACCATCGTACGAAGTTGTCAGTAAAGGTTCGCTCATTCCTGAATCGTTTATATTCGTCGCATTCTACTTTAGTATGCGTTTTGAAGATGACGTCAAGACTGTAGCTTCTGTCTTTCGTATAGTCATTTCTTTGGAACGGGCTAAACATATATTCTAAGTAGTATATCCTTCACAATCAGTCAAGAATACACCACTCCAAAATATTCAGAATAGTATGATCGAAATTTAGTGAGCGACATTTGAGAGAATCTATGCACTCTCGCACTCTACTTGATTGATACATAATAACGTTATCAATTTTTCATAAGAGTCAGAATTCCTCGTCTTTTTTTTCTTGCTTATTAAGTTTTCTCTGATGCAGGAAAGAAGAATGCGTGTTTGTTGGCTGGAGGAATTTGTAAGCGGCACTGCAGAACTCCTATGAAGCACATCAGATGCTCTAGGTTCAGGATTTGCTGCTCGTATGAACCGTAAGAAAACGATAATATTGTACTCTGAATATATTTCTGAAGCGCTGGCACATAATTCTATTAGCCCTTCTGCCGTTTTTTAAATGTCTTATACCCAAAATATAAACAAATATCTAATGGCAGTAGAAGCAGAACGAAATTCTAGAAATGCACGAATGAGTCGTCTATGGAACATTTGCAGTGCGGCGAATTCCTAATTCGAAAGAAAAGAAAACAGAACTGCCGCAAACATCACGAAACGAGAACACAACATAGTTACATCTAGAGTCTAGTTAAAAGAACTAATACCCTAAATATAATGCATGGGCTTCATAAATATCCTACTCACGAACAGATCCACATATCACAAGATCCCCACAATGCAACCATGTCATGGCTGTACACTGGGAGAGAACTTAGCTGAACAGCAAAAGATATGTTATAAGCGACAGTATAAATTCTTCTCTGCATATTTCTCGCAATTATTTGTAGAGATTAAATGAAATTAAAACTTTATTTCACAACAAACAATCTCAGGTTTGGTGCAAACGAATCGGCATCACCTGCTTTAAACGCTCATTGCAGTAGTTCTTACCATCGTGATGTGTAATGCGAGTCTGAAATGCACTTAGTGGGCAAAAGAGCCACGTTCATTTCTTTCGTCATTTGTGAGTGATTATCAATCTTCCTAAACAGATGCACATTAGCAAAAACATAGCTAGGGTAAGTCTACAGCGAACTCTATATCTATCTAAATTCAGCAAGCTTAAGAGAACGAATAAATAAATTTCGTTCTAGGCACATAGTAAACACTGTTTCCCGCCCTTGAAAGGCTGTCCGCCACGCCGACTCTTAATTGAAAAGAAAAACGCAATCTCTGTAATCAGTATTGTGCGTAATATTTCACTGACTTCATTCGTAATGTCAATGTTCTATTCTGCATTCAAACAAAGGTTTACATAGGACAGGCTGGAATTTCTTTTAATGATAGTGAAGTCATCTTACATTGCCGGTTGAAACGTTTATTTATTTATTTATTTATTTATTTATTTATTTATTTATTTATTTATTTATTTCAGAATATCGTACAGACCCCACGGCAATCATTGAAGAAAGGTGTCTTTGAACAAAGGAGGACAAGAAGCCGACTCATGAGAGACACAACGGCATTCAAAAACGTTCATTCTCAGAAATGTAAAAATAAAAACGGGAAAGGAATACTACTACTCAGACGTGTACTCTTTATGAAGAAGTAAAGGTTGACGATTACATCCACTTCACCAAAACAGTAACCAGCTGCGACTATAAGTAGTGCCTCAGAAAACGTAATCGAAAAATTATTCCAGTGATACATTTCTTCCTACGTCACTTCCATGCAACTCTGTTCTTAAGGCAGCAACTATATACACTTAGAGCATGGCATAAATAGGAAGCCTTCCAGTAAATCAAGCCAAAAATTTTGCACCTGCATGTGCATACCTAACTTGAAGTGTCAAACTTCAAGTTAGGCTTTCAAATTTGACGCGTAAGGTTGAGGTATGCACAGGAAGGTACTTATATTTTGTCTAAGTTTGCCAGTTTCCTCACTACCTAGGCCACGCTATACCTTAAATCGCTGTTCTACATGTATACATCTCATTTTTTCTCCCCTACACCTTCTTCAATTTCAACAGCAATTGACTCTCGAAGCTTGCCTCGTTCATTTTCCCCTATTTTCTCTTGAAGACGTCCGCTGCAGTGCTAAGTACGTTAAAAATTTTCGTGATGTCAAATGTCATATATCGCGCACCCAAGGGTCATATATGCAGCATTTTTGCAATGCTTACCATTTCTGTAGTTCGTACACGCTGCATAATGGGTCGAATAAATAAGATAATAAAAAAACTCGTTACAACAGGAAGTAGTGAGGGGCCGCTAGGGGGTGCCGAACAGTATGGTCGTGCTCACATCGGCTCCTGCTTTTTTCAATGTTTTCAGCCGGAAATTTCCCTCCGACACCCGTCTAAAGTGAAAAGGACCGCACGGATACTTTTTTGACCACTGGATGGACTTTTCATGGAGTCATCGCCACTTTACACTTTGACAACGCCGGAAAGGGCTGGGCCTACTCACAGTAGGCCTAACCCCTACGAGGGGCCCACCGCTGGCGGAGCCTGTTTCACGCACGGGTGACGCCGGTCGAGGCTACTAGAAAAGGGAGTCACTGTGGAAGGGGAGAACATTCCCCCCGATCTCGTCTCCGTATATTTAAGATGGCAGCAGGCTGTTTCTAAACGCTCGGCAAAACGCTGGGAAACTGCCCCCGCTTACGTTAAAGGAACTGTTGGCGCTGAGCCTTACATGGATGTGGGCCGGCAAGGTGGAGCCCGTGCAGCTCAGATGAAGGGAAAGCTACTCAAGGCAGGTCGAATGCCCCGTTTACCTAAAGAAGAGGCTAAAGTCATCGTAAGACCGAGAGGAGGGCTCAACATGTGCAGGATGGAAGCCCCGATGATCGCCAGTGCCCTAATACGTGCGGCTGGGATCGCAGAGAGTGAAGCACAAGGGGACGCTATATGTCCTGATTGGCTGCAAAACATCGTCGTCGTCAGCACGCCCAAGAGGGATAAAGCTACCCTGTACGTGAGAACGAAGGGCATCGAGCTATATGGCAAGATGTACGAGATCAACGCTGACGACGCGGCACCGCACAACAGGTGCAAGGGATATCCGCGGCATCCCCATTGGAGACACCCACGTGCAGGTACAGTGCCGAATCATCAACAGCAAGAACCCGCTAGCCCTCGAGGCTAAACGCATAAAGGACACGGGTACGGTGATTGTGGCCTTCGACGGATTCAGGGTGCCCAATTTCGTTAAGTATGGTCCTACCCTTGTTAGATGTACGCTATATCGCAAGCAAGTGAACACGTGTTATCAATGGGGCAAGCTGGGGCATCGCGCGGACGTATGCCCAACGCCAGAAGTCAAGGCATGTCGACAATGTGGAGCCCTTCAACCGGAGGAAGGGCATCACTGTACGCCAAACTGTAAACTTTGTGGAGGAGTGCAAGCAACCGCGGACCCCCACTGCAAGCAAAGATACCAGGTGCCATACGTGGCACAACGACAAAGATAGGGACAAGGCGGCGGCCTTGAGGTGATACCGAGGCACCACATGCCAACCCCGGGTTCAAAGGCCATCAAGATTGGGCCACGGTGGAGGACCAGCGGGCCGGGTACACGGGAATTGAGGGCTAGCCAACACGCAGGGGGAGCTCCGGATCTAGTGGATGCTCCAGGTCCAGTAGGCGCCCCGGCTCCAGGGGGGCGGTCCAGTTCCAGTAGGCGCTCCAGGTCCCGACGCAGATCCCGCGGCAGATCCCGGCCGAGAGGGCATTGCCAATCCAGGGGCACTCGACTTCCGGACCCAAAGGCAGCGGGACGAACCAGGTGCAGTTCCTGGAGGACCACCACCCAGGAGGCAGACCGACGACAATCGGCACAACATGGGCCGACCGCATGCGGGCAACCGTCCCAAACAAGATAACTGTGGGTGTGACAACAGGGCATGTAGCCATGAGAGGTTGGCTAAGCTAGAAAATGAAAACGCGCATATGAGAACCGTGATTCACACACTCACGACAGCAGTCGAGAAGCTCAGGAGTGGCAATGCGGCTAGGATAACGGTTGAGCCTCCTTCCCAAACACGACCGATCAGTGACGAATACAATGATGAAATTGATAACGAGAGGCCCACCAAACGCAGGGCTCTCAATGGCGAACAAGAATCGACGGCGACCGGGTGCGCTCACTCTGAGATCCGTGAAATGCAGAGTGCGCTCAGTAATAGTGTCAAGTAGCTAACGGAGTTGGTAGCCGGCATGCAATCCAATATCGCTCGTCTGGAAAGCAATGTAGCCAGCTTACAAACTAACTCCAACAGTCTCCAAACTAACCTGGCGGCTATGGAAGAAAAATGACAGCATATCCACGGTGTGAATGATGAGGAGTGGGGGAAGCTCCGGAGGTTCATCGGTAAACCGTGAATCTTCCGCGAAATTCGCCCAGTACATCACCAAAGACGTGACAAACACTGTGTGTATATATACAATAAATTTATATTTTATTCGTGAGCCGTGATTTTCCGTTTTCTTTTCGTTTCTTCGTTGGTCGTGGTTACCGTTTACATAAGCCGTGGCTTCCGTTACCCCTTCATGATAACGGCTTTATGGTCGGTGAAATGGGGGGGAGAGTGGTTCCTGGATGGGTCGTAGTCGAAAGTTTGCAAAGACGAGATCGATGCAGGTTCCTCGGATGGCGGTTGGTTGCATGTGGTCAAACGATATGCATGTGAGACCATATCGCGATGCCATGTGTTGTATGGCATCGCGATCGTCATCGTCATCAGCGTCATCGTTTTGACGCATAGTGGGCACGGCACAGCACATGGAATGTGCTGTGCCGTGATGACAGCGTCATCGTCATCGCACAGGGGTGGCTACGACGATGACGACGCAGGACGATGCCGGACTAGCCTATGCCCTAAGGAGCTTCGCCCCTAAAAGATACAACCAACGCTGCAGCACGATTGAGGTGTTCCTAGACAATGCGGTGGCCCCTACACTTGGACCCCGAGCGACTAGCTTCTCCGGAATGGCGCCCACTCAACCAACGGACCGAGTAATGTCAGGCGGTCACGCCGGCATACATGGAGCTCCTCATGATGCAGGACCCACCAACGACTTCATAGTATGGTAGTGGAACTGCCGAGGACTGGGAGGCAAGGCACAAACACTACAGCAGTACCTCAGGACACATGAAAGGAAACCTAGCGTGATTCTGCTACAGGAGACGCTCACCAAGCACATTAAAATCCAAGGATATCGTACCTTGGCCAAGCATTCCGAAGATAGAGGGGTCGCCATTCTGGTACGGACAAAGCTCACTTTCGTACCGCACGACATCCACATGCCGTCTAATAGCATCGAATATCTGATGGTAGAGATAGCAGTGAAGGGTAAACGTAGCAAGCCAACGTTCATCCTCAACGCATACAGCAGCCCAAAACAGCACAGGCGGAGGTTTCGGGCTTTCCTAACCAAGGCCACGCACCTGGCAGGCAGTAACCCCCTGCTCGTGGCGGGAGATTTTAATGCGCCGCATCCGACGTGGGGATACGTGCAGAGTACACCTAAGGGCAAATATCTATTGAAAGAGAGCATCGAGGCTGGCCTCGAGCTCATAACCGACCCGACACAACCAACAAGACGGGTGCTTCCACGTGCAGGGACACCATGCCCGACCTCGCCTTCATCAAGAACATTACTCGAGCGTTGTGGTGTAACACAGGGGTGGACCTTGGTAGCGACCACTACGTCAGAGTGGCGACGGTAGGCTCGTACAGGACCGAGGAAAATATATTCAAGCTAGTGGACTGGGACAAGTTCAGAGAGCTGACGATCGGTCTGCCCGCGGAGGACACGGACGCATCCCTACACAAATGGATGACGCAACTCAAAACGGATCCCGCGGCAGCAACGCGAATGGTCACCACCGACCTTAAAACTGAGAAGATGGACAGCAGACTCGCCCGCATGTTAGAAGCAAAGCAATCACTGCTGCAAAGATGGAAAGGGCGACGCCTCAACCGGCGGCTGCGGAAGATTGCGGAGCTAAACCGCAGCATCAAACAACACTGCTCCACACTCACTAGGTAGCAGTGGGACGAGATCTGCAACAAGACTGACGGGCAGGCGCGCAAAGGCGGCTCATGGGACCTTCTGAAACACCTCTTGGACTGCGCGAATACGAAGACCTCGCAGAGGGATGCGATGAGCAAGCTGCTATACCAGGCATGCAAGACCGAAACACCGGACTTGCTTGTAGCAAGACTGACGGCCAAGTACGTCCCCGTGGCGGATGCAGCAGCTACCGAGACCGCGACCTCCCAATAATGGGGGCGACCTAACGCGGAGCTCGATGGATGCCGACTTCACCACTGAAGAAATAATACAAGCGCTCAGAGGTCTCAACAGCCGATCCACACCGGGGCCGGATAACATCACCAATAAGGCCCTCCGCAATCTGGACGAGGGCAGAGCGGAACAGCTCACTGCGATAGTTAATGAGACGTGGCGCTCAGGCAAAGTTGCCTTAGAATGGAAGACGGCCAAAACGGTCCTAATACCGAAATCCGGCAAACCTCACAGCTTGGACAATCTGCGTCGAATATCTCTCACATTGGGCGTGGGTAAGACTATGGAGCTTGCGGTGCTTAACCGAATGATGTCTCACCTGGAGAACAACGACATACATCCTCACAACGTCATTGGATTTCGTCAGGGGCTAGCGATGCAAGACGCTATGAAGCTGGTCAAGAGCTAGGTACTAGACAACACAACAAGAGGAGTCAAGGTCATCCTAGGCCTAGACATAAAAAGGGCTTTGGATAACATACGGCACTTCTTCATTCTACAACAAATCTCAACACTCAGACTTGGTCAACGGCTCCATGACTATATCCGGGACTTCCTGAGTGGAAGGCAAGCCTCGCTGCGGGCCGGCTCCCTGCAGTCGCAGCCAGTCTAATTGGGCGACCGGGCTACCCCGCAGGGCTCGGTGATATCCCCTACCCTCTTCATCTTGGCCATGCTCGAACTGTCCAGGCAACTGAGTCAAATCGAGAACCTCCAACATACCATCTATGCAGATGACGTAACCACGTGGGTGGCAAAGGGGAACGAAGGACAAATCGAGTGCACATTACAAAAATTGAAGGACACTTTGTACATTCCAAAGTGTGTACGGCGAAAGCGTGTGGCCAGTCGACTGACTATATCATGTCTTTTTTTCTTCTACAGTCTCAGTGGGATAACACACAAACCGAATGTGTGCGTGTTTTCTTGTCTCATTTTTTACCGCGAGTGGCACCGAGACGCGAGACTAATCTTCCTCCGTTCGCATGCGTTCGTATTTTCTCGCGCTTTGCGCATCATGCAAACGCCATCCGCGTTCCAGCACTCAAATTGATGGACCCTTTGTAAATTCCAAAGTGTGTTCCGCGAACGCCTGTGTCCGTTGAGACGGCGTCGGTCAGAATGATTCCAAACACTTGGCACAGCGACTCTACGCAAGCAAAGCGCGGGCGCTGTAGAGTCCGACGCGACCGGCGTCCGTTTGCGCACCCCGGCGGCCACCTGGCTCCGTGCCAGGGCTCGGACGGACGCACGGCACGGACAGACGGGCGGATGGACGGATGGACGGATGGACGGACACGAACGGATGGACGGACGGATGGACGGATGGATGGACGGACGGACGGACGGACGCCGGACGGACATAGGCATGAGACATTAAAGGCTTTCGTCTTAAAAGCTGCGAAACTTCTACGAGAAGTCTTGGAGAAGCAGACGTGCACCTTGGGTGTTGTGATGCAAATTCTTCTTTTGGTTCGTAACGGCCCTGTATGACTGAGCCACTGACAGTCTTATTGGCGAAGCAGTTGGTTTAACAAACCAACACAGGAAACATTTAATCAAGAAATAAAGTGTATATATGTGTACAAGAATATACATATATGTACACAAAATTACACTTAGTAAGAAGTTCACTGCACACGGTAAACCACTCCTAATTACAACCAAAACTTAAGTTCAATGATCTAAACTAGATAGTCTAGCTCTAACGCGGCCGAGCGGCCGAGCGGAGAAGAACCCGAGTTCAGTCTGACCAAAACACGGATGCTTGACTGGTCGAGTTGACGTGGGCTGGCTGGCGACGACGATAGAGCTGCGGCTGGTGGGCGAGATGTTGAGATGCCAGGGGCAGATGGGAACACGGACGGACGGACGGACGTACACGGGTGGACGGACGGATGGACACGGACGGACGGGCACGGACGGACGGACGGACGGACGCCGGACGGACTGATGGACGGACGGGCGGACGGACGAACGGAAGCCGGACAAACGGACGGACGGACGGACGGACGGACGGACGCCGGGAGGACGTGAGCATGACACATTAAAGGCTTTCGCCTTAATAGTATTATCAATTACTTATAATAATGAATCAATCTCTTCCTTTTTTTTCTATGCACTGTTCTTTCTCTTTTCACATGATGCAGGGAAAATGAATGCGTGCTTGTTGGCGGGAGGAACCTGTAAGCAGCGGTGCACAACTCGCGTGATAAAGCTGCATTGCCAGGGACGGAAGAAGTGCTGTGCCGATGAACGGTAATTAACCTTTCTTACTGCGTCCTGAATATATAGGTGATATGGCCTAGATCTTCATTAGCCATTCCACCAATATTTAGAGCGGAGCTCTTAGGCACCCGTTTCTACGTTGAGCGGCGTCTCCGTTGCCGTTGTCGGCGTCGGCGTAACAGATATCATGAGCCACAGACCTTTAACCTCACTGTTTTCCTCCGTCACGCCAGCTGGCCCCTCGGTCAGAGCTCGTGCGCATGCCCGGTCGCCACATGCACTGCGGCTGGTTTCTCGCCTGTCTTAACGGGCCTTTTTTTCATCTTGATGCGAAATCAGCGTTCGGAATTCCTCTAGGGGGGTTGAAGGACTAAGTTCATTCGTTGCTTTGCCTATGTTGTGTGTTTATCCATCCACATTGCTAAAGTAGACTCCCATTATCAAAAAGATAACAAAAGCCGATAAATAACAGCGAATGCTATCTTGTATCTGAGTTCAGCGAGCATAAGACAATGAGTAAATGAAGTAGTTATAAGCATATAAAGGGCCCCTAAACCACCAAGAGGTCGAAATTCAGTTGTGGTGGGGAAGTTGTGCAAGAGTGTACAACGAACACGGAGCCGTGAGAATTTTTCGAAACGGTGCCCTAATAGCGGAGTTAGACGCGTTTGATCATCGAAACGCGGCGATAGCTCATTTCGCTCTTTCCATCGCCACCCTCCGTTGGTATCCTCTCCTAAAGCCGGTTTGCCCTCTCGCCGAGCGCCCCTTCCAATCTCGCGTGGCATACGTCACCGCCGACGCGCTGCTCGAAACACCTTCTACTTCCGGTTGCCGCCACTCCGCACTCCGTCTGCTCCGTCGACTGCACGCTTGTTGGCTAACCGCTGCTGCCGTGCCGGCCCGTGCTCATACAAATCGTGCCGGCATGGACCATGTGTTGCGCACACGACTTCAAAGGATCGCCAACATGATGGATCTGTACGGTGACACGCCGTGCCAGAACACCTCCGCACGGGCAACACGACGAACAACAACAAGGAGCGTGGCCAGCTGATTGCTGACTTACCGGAAGTCTTAGGTTCCTGTTCGACCAATCGCGCATGACTCGCGCTCTACGTCACCTATTCACATCCTGACGTCACGCGGAGGCAGGAAGGGCTCGGAAAGGAAGAGGGATTGTTTTTTTGGAATCTATGGCGCGCCCGCGTCTTGTAGCGCTGCCGCGTGTGGCATCGTTGACCATGACGGCATTCTGCACACGATGCGCGTGCTTACTTGAAGTGTTTGAAAAAACATCGGAGGTGGTTTAGTGGCCCTTTAAGGCCACCATTTTGTCTTCCTCCCTGAATGCTATCCGCTGCATCGTCCCACACTTCGAAAGAGACGGACAAGCAGTGGCATAATAAGTACATCTTATGCTTCACTGAGTTCATTCGTAACGTTATATATTGCGTTCCTTTCAGCTGACACAAAATGTATATAAAGGAGAGTGTAGAATGTTTTTAAAACAAAGCTTCATATAACTAGGTGATTCGTTACTCTGTGGACCGAGTTATTTGTCAACCGAGTTGCCTCCGAGTTCCCTTGTCAACAATTACCTCTTCAACAGTAAACATGTAGCAGGTATGTGCCATAGCACATACCTGCTAGACCAGTACATACCTCTAGTAGGCATCTTAAATTGGTCAATACCCACTGCCCAACACTGGTCAGCTAATAAGAAACAGAAAGAAGCCAATAAATAACAAAAATGATACATAAATGAATGAAATAAATAGGAAGAGCGTAAGGAATATCCTGCGTGGTGCACTTGTGGCTCAAGTACAGCAAGGTGGAAGTGCTTATAGGCTACTTTCAAGGTTACGTGTCTTGCTATCGCTTTCATCAAAATTAGGTGTCACCTGTGTGTGCCGCGAACTACACAACTGCGGTGGTCGTCCCCCTTATGAATTTTTAGGGGCGAAGCTCCTTAAAGCGGCACCCGTTCGTCCCTTGTCGTAGTGCGTAACCAGTCTTACGCTTTGACCTCCAAGGTGGTGCCGGTGGGAGATTTCTCCTGTGCGTTGTTGAACAATAAAAAATTCGCAGCGTGCGCGTTAACTAAAAGCCGAATTCTTCTGTCTCTTATTCCCCATTAGCAGCCATTGGCATGTTCCAGTAGGAAACGTTAGTAGAAGTAGAAGTGTTAAAAGCCGACTTCTGCTGTCTCTCATTCCCAGTAGCAGCCATTGTTTACCTCCAAGGTAGTGCCTGGTGAGATTTCTCCTGTGCGTGATTAAACAATAAAAATTTTGTTCAAAACGCCGTTGATTGATGAAATAAACCAACGAAAGACGCCAGATGTTTTCTAAAAGCAAAACGAAAAGACGCCAGATGTTTCTAAAGCAAAACGAAAAGACGCCAGCTGCTTAACGAAAGACGCCAGGTGTTTTCTAAAGCAATGGTTTTATAATCAAAACCATATCGCGATACAGGTTTGTAGTTGACGATGCTCGTTGCCGTCGGTGTGTGCTCGTATGCAAGAACCACTTAGCTTACATTTCACTGACCACAAAGCGGTCATAATGAAAGGACAACGGAAACCAGCAATAAAAGTTTGATAAAACATTTAATCAATCGTTTCACGTCAATTTTATCGGGCGAATTAACGGAAGAAATTTCACGGTTTAACCTATGATTACTTCCAGGAGCTTCGCCCAATCTCATCGTGGATCTGCCGTCAATTTTTTTTAATGAGACGTAAGAGAGCATGAATTCTCTGTTATCACTGCTTCTTTTTTTTTTTCCAGATTGTCTTACAGACCACGCCGGCGGCATTGAATGAGGTCGTCACTGAGGAGCTAAGGAGTACAAGAAGTTGAAATACGAGAGAAACCGCAATATTCAGGAATGTGCTTGCAAAAAATGTTACCAAGAAACTGCACTAGCAGAGAAACTTGGGTAGTTGATAGTATTCATTATGCAACAATGACACAGGCGCTGTGTCGTGTCTGTGTCGCCTGTGTCGTGTCTTCTAAGGTCTTTGTCTTTTTTTAGAGCTGTGGTTCTTGAATAACATGTTACAAATAAAAAATGTGAAAGGAATTTTCCTACCCAAGAAAAAAATAGAATCACCTGGCTGCACGCAATCGCCGGTCCGAGCTTGACCTTAGGGTGAAAACGCTGGGACTAGTAGTGGCCGTTCGCCGGCCGCGCTAATAGCAACAAAAATGATTTTCTTCAGACTCACCACATAGGCCCAACTTAGTTCGCGTTCGGCAGCGCTAGTATTGGCATTCGCTTTGCTCGGCCATTATTGGCCATTTAATATCCATCTTGCCCAATGTCGATACCATTCTTTTCAAGAGAACAACGGATTTCCTTCGGAGCCCGTTTTGTGAAAATCGTGACTCGAACTAACGTCATTCGAGCACCGAGCGCACCACGGTATCCCTATACTAAAGTCACTAAACCAGAAGTGCTAATAATAATATCTGGGGTTTAACGTCCCAAAACCACCATATGATTATGAGAGACGCCGTAGTGGAGAGCTCCGGAAATTTCGACCATCTGGTGTTCTTTAACGTGCGCTGACATCGCACAGTACACGGGCCTCTACCATTTTGCCTCCATCGAAATGCGACCGCCGCGGCCGGGATCGAACCCGCGACCTTCGGGTCAGCAGCCGAGCACCCTAACCGCTATACCACCGCGGCGGACAAAAAACCAGAACTGCTGGTGTGCACAACAGGACACTCCTGCAGTTCAAGCTGCATGAATTTTTTAACACGCGAAGCCATTCTCAAGGTGTCGTGTTCTTCGAAGCTACTGCGGCGAATGCCCACCCGAAGGATGAGGTGTGTGCGGTGTGTCACAGTGTTCTCTAGCCGCAGTAGTGAGGAGGAGCCGAACACATATTTTGCATATCGAGCCGAAATTATTGACATCACCGTCACGTCATCCAGCAATATCGTGGCTTGGTCACGGTGGGCCGATCATGGAGGCAGTGCACATGCTTAATTGTGAGGGCCAGAAAACTTGCAGTGCCTGCGATCTTGGAGGCTGTTCAAAACCACTAGACGCAGAGAGCGTTCAAAGGGGGAGCGGGTGATCAATATACCGACTGAGATGAAACAAATTTAATTTCGCCTTCGAGTCGTCTTAGGCGAATGCATAAGAGAGGCTGACTTTTTAAGCATTGATCATTTTCCGGAGCATATTAAAGCCTGAAGGTGTTGAGGTAAGCCGCGATGGCGTTAAATGCCTCGTAAAAGCGCTCCTCCTGTCCGTCTATAAGTGCTCATCCGGACAACAGTGTGACGTCTTCTGCGTATAAAGCGCGGTGATGTCAGGGACATAGCCTGGGAGGGTGGAAAATTGAGGGGGGGCCAAGTCAAAGAAGAGTGGCGAGAGCACCTAGCCTTCCGGCGTACCTGGGAGACACATTTTAATTCGTAAAACTTGTGCACAGATAGACGTGCTCTAATCGCGCAACCTGCGATTCTACCGCGTTTTCATTTTTAACCCTCTGAGAATCGATTTTTTTCGCGAAGTCCCAAAAATCTGTATTATTTATCGCGGAATCAAATTCTTCAGATGAATCAATTTCACGAAAAATTGTCTAAATTGCTTTTTTCAATGACCGAAAGGTGACCAAAAATTATTTGTTTTACAAACACCTGGTTTATTACTGAGTGATAGCAAGATAATTTCTTTAAAAAACATTTATACGATTGTTCGAAATTGTGCGTTGAAATAAAAGTCTGTATAGCTCACAGGAGTACGAATAGCGTAAAGTGAAAACACGGAGAGAGAAAAGTCACTTTTGCTCCAGTTACCATCGCCTCGGCGCACACGCTTTTGAGATGTCGCTTGCTCCTCAACATCTCAGTCTTAACTCGTAAGTAACTCCTGGTATGGCGGGCTGGCATTTACTGAATCAGATTCTGAATCGGCAGTCCAGCGGCGATTCGGAGGAATCGCAGCTAGACTCACTTAGGGCAGAGAAACCATAGCGAAAGGAAACTCCGCGGTGAGCGCAGTGAAGAAATTTGTGTAGTGAGCGCGTCCGCAAAGCGAGGACAAGTCAGAAATCTATAGTAATCCTTCGTCTTCTCACCAATGAAAGAGGAAGCGTTTTTTGTGAATCCCCGCAACGGGAAACGCAGCCACAGCGGCATCATTTGTGTGTGTCAGCGCCTGCACGGAAACAGGTGTAAACGCGTACCAGGAAGCAATAAACGAAAGAGTATCTAATAGGTCACCTTTTTGAAATATGCTGAACCAGATAGCCATCAGTTTTGCGGCCGCAACAAGCGGGAACTGGCCGAAGAACTAAACCGAAACTAGCCTGCGCACCGCTGTAGTAAAGCAAAAAAAAAAAAAAAAAACGGAGCGACATCGGCGCAAGGAAAACAATTCCTCGTATTCCCGCACTGTGGTAGCACATGCCAAGCAAGAGAAGTGATCGCAAAAGGCGCGGTTTAACCATACAGGCAATGAAGTACATGCACGTCTTTGACCGTGTTGTGGCTGTTGCGGATGACGTACATGAACGTCTTTGACCCTCAAAGGGTTAAGAAAACCTGTTCACTGATGTTTAAAAAAAAAATAAAGCAATTATCAAACCAAGCAACAATTCAAAGGGTAGCATATGGATGTGTAAACTGCAATCTGTTTTATTAGGGTTCACTTCGCGTAATTACAGCTTGGAAATATATATTCTGTGGTTTATCTTTAACGGGGACAATACCTTTTCCTGGGAGAAAAAACAAATAAGCTCCATCCCTTATGCATCCACCTTAGCTGACTCCGAGGCGCAAGCCATCTTCTGACTTTAACAGCGAAGCTGTCCTTACCTGAGGCTTCCCCACCCCTTGGAGTAGCGCTGGTGACGTGGTCTTCCGGCGTGACGAGAGTGGGAGTCGGTAGGAAAAAAGGGCTGCGCCGCGCCAAGATGGGCGAGAGCGGAGTTCGGTGGAAAAGTTAAACCAATGAGAGGCTCAAAAATATGGGTGAGGGCGGGCCTGACGAAGGAGGGCGTCAAGCTTTGCAATGCTTCCGCGACGCAGTTTTACAAAGCTGTTTTGCAATGCTTCTGCCAAAGGAGACATTGTAAACTTTCTACACCTCATCATGTTTCCTCGATCGCCTCCGGGATTTGCCCACCTATGAACCGCAATCATGGCATATGATGACGTCATCTCGTGAGGTCACGTTATGTGACGCAACAGTGACGCCATGATGACATCACAGATACTGGAGATCTGTGACGTCATGTTCACCGAGTGTGGTGACGTTATCACGTGATTACTTTTGCACCACTCGTGTCGACGCCGACGACGCGGGACGCCGGTCGGTTTTTCGTTTGAAGGCGCATCGGAGGCTTTTATTAAAAATAAGAACAAAGTTGCGTCTAGATGAAATAGAGAAAAATATATGAAGCGATATTTGTGTAGTGATAGATCGAATATAAAAAATTTTGGTATAGCAGTTCCTGGTGTCATTAAACGCTACGACTCATCCGAAAACGCAAATGTGGCTGATCGAAAAACACGAAATGCTGTATTGAATTTCGGCAATCTGTTATTCGACGAGCTCCTTGTGAACATACATACAAAGCAAACTTCAAGAAGATGTTTTCTGGAAGAAAAACCTCTGTTTTGTAGCCAGCCGCATGACGAAATAGAAATTGTGCCTATCCCAAGACAGCAATATTGTATAAGGAAAGCAGGGAATTGTTAATATGAGGTCACAAACGTTCACACGTGTATTTTCGAAACATTTGTGCCATCTGCTGTGTATTCACTTGCAATGTGATCGAGCATCTCGCTGACCGCTGGAAACAATACCAGTAAAGCTGAAGTACGCTCAGTAATACCAGTAAAGCTGAAGTACGCTGCTGAAGTACGATCAGCAGAGCAAGGTACATTGAGACGTCTTAGGAGTGGTATGTAAAATATGTCTGTGTTGGGGCCATTCCCTGTTTTAATCTTAGTCCTCACAACTATTTTACTCGGTACGTATTGCGTCTCTTTATGAAGGCCTTAACTGTGTAAACTGCTTGAAAAAATTCTACAAAAACTTACTGACACCATATCACGCCAGAGGTCACTACATATTTGCCAGCCAAGCGGCGCGATTACACGGAGGACTAACAACGCGCATCAAACTTATCTTTAGTTCGTTTTGCTTGTTCTTTGCGTTGCCCGGCATTCTTTGTCGCACGTATTACCTTGGTATTTCACTCATGTGCATTATATTTACCCTTGACCTGCCAGAGTTATTTCTATAAAAAATCACGCCATATCCACGAAGTGAATGATGATGAGTGGGCAAATCTCCGGAGGAAATCTGGTAAACCGTCAATCTCCGTAAATTTTGCCCACTCGATCATCATACAAAGACCTGACACACAAACGCGGGGGTGTGGTGTGATTGTACATACAGTATATACACAATGTTTCATTATATACATATTGATAAAGTATATACGCAATGTTTTATTATTTACATATGGGGTAGATGATGATTTTGTTCAAGAGCTCTACGGACCGCAAGGAGGGGGTTCACCTGATTTTGTTTTCCTTATATATGATGTTAAGCCTAGGGGAACGTTTGTTGTCGGCGTTGCCGTTTTGCCTTTCGAGGGCGAGAGCGCGTTCACGATCGTTTTCATCCATGGCAGAAAGAGAATGTGTGGTCTGGAACGCGCTTATTCTTCATGGTCATCAGCGTCATCGTCATCGTTATCACGTGTAGTGGGTACATTCCACTATACGGTGGCTATGACGCGACGCGGGACTAGCCTATGCCCTAAGGAGTTTTGCCCCTAATAAAAACATTGGTAGCCGACCGCTTTCATTGACAGCGCCATGAACAGCGCACTACTAAGTTGGAAGTTATATTCAGTTTTAATTTAGTGGTCCCCGTTTTACGTAGTGTGTAATATGTAAAATAATTTGAGACAACGTTAGGAACAAACACATCATGAAAGTCTCACCACGATTTCGTACACATTCAAAAATATCAAGCACACTTTAAGCGCCGACACAGAAGAAGATCTGTATAACTGGAAAATATTTCAAGAGTATGGAACATCGCAAAATTAAAAAAATAAATGCGGACGATATTCAGAGGGATTGTGGTGGTGTGACAAATTGCGAGAATCGTTGTAGCACGGGAAAGCGAAAGGTGCCCCACATATGCATGCTAAGCATGTAAAGGCGAGAACCGATTTTCCACCAAGTGAAGGCATTGTCGCAAAGGACGGACAAGCCTTTCAGAAAGACACAGAGAGGGCATCCAGGCACCAAAATTTATAGTGCGGTGTCCAGGCGCCTTTCATTTTGTATGGCATATCGAGCGAAAGATGCGAAGTCCGGTGTCACGGCACTCTGAGTCAAGGTACAAGGTCAACGGGAATGGGGGGACTTAGTCAAAAAAAAATTACGCCATATCCACGAAGTGAATGATAATGAGTGGCAAGATGGCAAGTTGGGCCAGTTGGTTTACGTTCATATTTGATGACTTTGTCGAAGCGCACCGAGACACACACTGTCCTGTCTGCTACTACTTGTGTGTGTCTCGGTGCGCTTCGACAAAGTCATCAAATATGAAGATAATGAGTGGGCGAAGCTCGATTGTTTTCATCCATGGCAGAAAGAGAATGTGTGGTGTGAACGCGCTTATACTTCATGCTCATCAGCGTCATCGTCATCGTTATCACGTGTAGTGGGTACATTCCACTATACTGGAACGCGCTTATTCTTCATGGTCATCAGGCGACATCGTCATCTTTATCACCTGTAGTAGGCACATTCCACTATACTGGAACGCGCTTATACTTCATCGTTATCACGTGTAGTGGGTACATTCCACTATACGTAGCTACCTACTACTACTACTACTACTACTACTACTACTACTACAACACAGGAGGGACAGACCCACACCCTAAGGAGCTTCGCCCCTAATAACAGCGGCGCGATGCACCTCTAGATGATGTTGGCATTCTTGGCATCTTGATCCATAAGAAAGGGGACGTCAAGGACCTGAAAAATTACAGGCCCATCAGCTTACTGTCCGTTGTCTACAAGCTATTTACAAAAGTAATTGCTAACATAATTAATACGACATTAGAGTTCAGTCAACCAAAGGACCAGACAGGATTTCGTACAGGATTCTCAACAACAGACCATATTCATACTATCAATCAGGTGATAGAGAAATGCGCGGAATACAACCAACCCCTATACATAGCCTTCATAGATTACCAGAAGGGATTTGATTCGGTGGAGACATCAGCAGTCCTGCAGGCACTGCGGAATCAGGGCATCGACGAAGCCTATATAAACATAATGGAAGAAATCTACAGCGGATCCACAGCCACTATAGTCCTCCATAAAGAAAGTGACAGAATCCCAATAAAGAAGGACGTACGGCAGGGAGACACGATCTCTCCAATGCTATTCACCGCGTGTTTACAGGAGGTTTTCAGGGCCCCTAGATTGGGAAGAGTTAGGGATAAGAGTTAATGGAGAGTATCTCAGTAACCTGCGATTCGCTGATGACAGTGCATTGATGAGTAACGCGGGAGACGAATTACAGCTTATGATTACTGAACTGGATACGGAAAGTAGAAGAGTAGGTCTGAAAATTAATATGCATAAAACTAAAGTAATGTGGAACAATCTTGGCAGAGAACAGCGCTTTGCGATAGGTGGCGAGACACTGGAAGTTGTAAACGAGTACGTCTACTTAGGACAGGTAGTAACCGCGGAGCCGAACCATGAGAGTGAAATAACAAGAATTAGGATGGGATGGAACAGATTCGGCAAGCATTCTGAAATCATGAATGGTAGTCTACCACTATCCCTCAAGATGAAGGTATATAACAGCTGCATCTTACCGGTACTTACCTACGGAGCAGAAACCTGGAGACTTACAAACAGGGTTCCACTTAAACTGAGGACGACGCAGCGAGGGATGGAAAGGAAAATCATAGGTGTAACCTTAAGAGACAGGAAGAGAGCAGAGTGGGTCAGGGAACAAACAGGGGTTAAGGATATCATAGTTGAAATCAAGAAGAAATGGATATGGGCCGGCCATGTAGCACGTCGGCAGGATAACCGCTGGTCATTAAGGGTAACTGACTGGATTCCAAGAGATGGCAAACGCGTGAGGGGGGAGACAGAAAATTAGGTGGGTAGATGAGATTAGGAAGTTTGCAGGTATAACGTGGCAGCAGAAAGCACAGGACCGGGTTGATTGGCGAAACATGGGAGAGGCCTTTGCCCTGCAGTGGGCGTAGACAGGCTGATGATGATGATGATGATGATGATGCACCTCATGGAACATTTTCCCAGATGCTGTGGCGCTGGCGTTTGTACAGAAGAAAGGGCTGCGTTTATGCAGACGGCCATCAGCAGGAAGCCGATGCGGTGGCGTGATAATAAAAATTTATGTGTGCATTTTTAATTCATCGGTGTTAAGACTTCCGCTTCAAGTCTCCTTAACGATATTTTATAGGGACTGCGCAGTACCTATTCGAGGTGGACTCCCTACTGCCCATGCCGCATTGCAGGCCCCCCTCTTCTGCGTTTCTTCCTTCTTCGTTTCCATTTTCCTTTCCATGTACCAGATATCACAAACAAACGTTTCGACATGGGAGTGTGGCGAAATGGACAAACCCTTATACGCAATAAAATGAGTGGCGCTACCTGTCTACAACAGGATGATTGTTTGTCGAATATGCTGAGAGAAATTTATACGATCGATAAATATCTATTTCACTCGGCCTCAAAGTTGGGCTTCCCCAGTAGGTAGTGCGGTAACAAACCGCAAAGAACGACAGCGCTAATAGTAGTAGTAATAATAATAATAATAATAATAATAATAATAATAATAATAATAATAATAATAATAATAATAATAATAATAATAATAATAATATTAATATTAATAATAATAATAATAATAAAATCTGGGATTTTACGTCGCTAAACGACCATATGATTACTAGGGACGCTAGTGGAGGGCTCCGGAAATTTGGACCATTCCTTGTTCTTGTACTGACACTGCACAGCACACGGGCCTCTTCCATTTCGTCTGCATAATAATGCGACCTCCGCGGCCAGGATAGAAACTGCGAAATTCGGGTGAGCAGTCGAGAACAGTGCATGCTACACCACCGCGGCGGACAAGAACGACAGAGAGTTGACCCTGTTAGTAATCTAATGACAATAGAGCAAGACGGAACAAACGCTAGCTATCAACTCGGCGGGTGCACTGCGTTCCATAAAATGTAGGCACAGAACTTACCTTCGCATGGGCAGATGTGATGTGGTATCGTCACCTTTCAATCGGACAAGCATGGCCTTGGGCTCTACGTGAGGGATAACTATTGAAGCATTTCTATTGTTTTTTACGTAAGTCTATCGAAGGTTGTCTCCCGCCTGCGCTTCTACTACTATTCATGTGGTAGGCCTCAACCATTAGGCGCATTGTTTCATTCTGTTGCCTCTATAACAATGAGCATGTATCAAATGTCCGCATGAATTTATATTCTCGACAATATGAAAAACCTATATTAAGGGCCTTCGGTTAACGGCCTCTTATGCTCTAGAAGTCTCTGATTTACACACTGACGTGTCTGCTCTCGGTATAGTGGAGCGGCTGCAGCTAAAACGAATCTTACATTCCCCACTAATACGGTAGTCTGTAATATTCAAGGTATTTTTTTAACAAGCAAGTGTCAGTCCGTCTTTCGTCTACTGCGTGCTCACTATTTCTCTGCGCGGCTACGCATATAGCTTAGTGGCAGCGGCAAAACAGCGTTAACGCTATGTATATTTCCCTCTTTCTTTAGCCTGTGTGAAAGGAAGTGGGCAAGAAAGCCTTAGCCTTTCCATACATCCATAAGATTGAATGCCTGGAATAGCTACGGCTTGGTCCTTGTTACTATTGATTGCTGAAATCGTCTTGGGACTCTACGTAATCAACTTTTAATAAACTTTTTTAATTGTTCATGAACCACCTCTGCGGATAGCAGACACTGTTTTTAAAACCTCAGTCAAATCCTGCAGTCGAACACTGCAAGGAGAGTTTACAAGGGTTTCTCAGGCGCCCTCATCTCATACGTAGGCGTGTGCTCACTCTCTTCGAAGCTACCAGCGCTTGCTGTTTCACCTTGAACAACAGATAGCATGCTATTAGCCAATGGTAATGAAAACGTCTTAAATAAACGGCGTTGCTTGTATCAGATGCGCTTCTTGCCACTGTATGCCGGCACGTGCCGGCGCGGTGTCCCCAATCTTCCAACATTGCACAGTGAAAGACGCGCGCAGGAATCGCTACAGGAGAGAGTTATGGCATTTCATTACACGCGCTCATGAACATGATACGCGATGACGTAAATTCTTTCTCACGTGTCATGCACGCATGTGTGGTTCCCAACGCGCTCGTCATACGAGAGACGAGAGACAGCGCCTAATGTGCGACAAACCTCTGCAACTGCACTCGTTCCTGACGGACTTGAGCAATTTTTTCGGGAATTGATTCGTGAGGCCATAAATTTCGATACTGAGGTAACCGATGATTACTTGGAAATGTGGCTCATGACCTCTTTAAGCGTTCAGCGAGAGTGGTTACTGCTGAACGAGCATAACTCACATCTAACGCAAGCGTAAGCTGCACGTTAATGCTGGCACTCATATTGTGCACACACAAATTGTGCGCGCGCGAAATTGTATGTGCACAAAAATTCAAAGCTTACTGGATATGTTCTTCGTGCCCATGGCGTAAACCATGCGCACGTTGCAACTTTTTCGCAACTCATTCCGATAACTATGTCGTTCCGAACTACAATCGTTAATATCCTGAGGCAGTAACTTACCACTCATCTGAAATGCTCCAAAACTAAAAACAACTAAACAATGAGAGCTTCCCTCCAATTCACTTTTTGACCTGTTTAAAGCATACGAAGGAGTCATCAGTGCTGACGAGCTGTGCGATACACCTGAGGGTAACTGGTTGAGTATCCTGATTCATGGGTATCGTAGCTCCATGATGATTTCACGAAAAAGCACAAGTAACTGTTGGTGCATTTATAATTTTGAGGAAAGTGCTGTGTGTTTATATAATGCACACAAAAAAAAGCATCTGAAGAAAGGAACCTATTGATAGAGCAAGTAACCTAAAAGGCAAAGTTTTGGAAAATCCAACTGTGACATATACTTCAAAAAAAAAAAAATAAGCAAGATATTTGATTCATCTCCGAGATTACACTTGCTTACGAACACTTTAGGATCACTCACACAAAAATTTTGCATCTTGTTTCTTTTTTTCTGCTGCAATAGGAAGCTAACGACCTACTTACCACAGCTGGAAATCTCCGTTGCTTAGGTACGCAGCGGTTAATTATTTGGAGGGATGGATGGATGCGAAACTTTATTGTGAGTCCTGAGGTGCACTTCTGAACGCGCAGCGGGCCGCTCCCATGTTGGGACAGTCAGGCCAAACACGACCGCCGCATCGTGGGCCCTCCGGACAGCCCACAGTTGAGTCTGTTGGCTGTCCTTACAGTCGCTGAATATATGTTCATGTTTGTCATCCTGAAGGGCCAAGGCAATGGCCACTTGCTGGAGGACGAGCATCGTGCCGAAGCGGCGTTATCGGTCGAAGGAGGCAGACGCGCGCATGACGTTCCATTCTGACCGACCCCGTCTCAGTGGGCACAGGCGTTGGAGGAACGCGCCTTGGAATTGACAAGGTGTCCGTCAATTTAAACGCTGGAACGCGGATGGCGTTCTGCACAATGCGCAAAGCGCGAGAATACGAACGCATGCCAAACGGAGGCAGATTGGTGTCGCGTCTCGCTGCGATTCGAGTTAAAAAATTAAGCGAACATAAGTGGCAGGTGGTAACACGAAAATCTTGGCATGCATGTCATCTACAATGCCACGCTCATGGTGCGCTTGCGTCCAGTACGCTAGCTTGGTATACACCAAAATTTGTATTGCGCGACGTGACTGCACGACGAACACAAATGACAGGCCCTAAATGTAACTAATGACATGCATATCACGTACAACATGATTTGCTCCTTGCTGGCTGCTTCGCATTACATCGATTCCCACAGTGCGTGGGATCTGCCGGTTTTTTAAAGCAGGCTTCCTGAGCGCTGTTCTCTGAGACATTGCAAATAAGTGTCCCCCCCCCTCCCGCAAATAAAAGATGTACTACTAGGCAAAAACATCAGCTTTCTATTCGCGTGCAAGTATTCGCCTTTTTTTCCGTAGAAGAGGTGCTGTCCGCGATGACGCGGAAGAATTGCCAAGCACGTGCGAGCACGGGAACGCAAGCGCGGGTAAGCATGGCACGCAAGCGCAGGCAACCACGGCACGCAAGCGCAGGCATGCGTGCTGCACCTCCAAATCGCCAGAATCCCGGTGTACCAAAATTACTTTTCTTGGTCAGAATAAACCTTCAGAGACGCGTCACGGCCTCCGAGATTGTGTGCGCGAACTTTCAGGCTCTAATATGTCTCCATGTGCCTTCTCGTTTAGATTACAGAGGGCATTGGCGCCATGCTTTTTTTTAACGCGCCGACACGGGCTGCTGTCGTTGTACTGTGTTTATACGTACCTGCCTCGTGCATCAGGCATCATATCAAACGTGGACGAGAACCGCAAGAACGCGACAACGGGCTTGGCGAAGGAATCAGGGCTCACAAGTTGAGGTCGCAGTTGTGCGGACACGGCGGTAAATCTCCAAAAAAGGCACAGTTTCACCGCAAGGTGGAAGCAATGAATACGATAGCAACAAATTCTAATGTTACTCGAAGTGAGGCTGGCAGCTAACTCTTTTGGATCCAATCTGATGCAACTCTACAAATTGCTGGTTTAAGAGCATACGGCCGCTCCAGGGACACTGTTCGCACAATCTCCTCGCGTTGAGAGCGGAGCACGTAGGAGACAGCCGCCCACTTTTGGCTGCTGAGATTGCGAGATAACGCGTGCGCCAGCGACGACCGCGCTCGTAAAACCAAAGGTCGCAGTGGCTGCATGAGGAACCGCCCCCCCCCTCCTTGCGTCTTTTCGCGCTTGTTAAAGACGCTCGGGGCGTTTCCTCTCTTCTTGAGCATTCCCCGGCTGGTCGAACAGCCGGGGGGATCTCATCGCATACCCCTCGGAGCGACTGAGATCGGCTGGCTCGTTTGATGTCCGCTTCAGCCGCGTTTGTCGACCCGCTCCCGCGCTGTTACCCGCGGGTAGAACGTACGATGCGCTAGGGGATCTATCAATTTGGACTCTATACGCGAAATTATGGCGACGGCGAAGCAACGGCGACGGTAAAAACCCGTCGAGACTGTCCATATAATTGCTATCGCAATAAAAAATCAGGCCATA
>JALIZH010029023.1:0-35951 GCA_030522465.1 Rhipicephalus appendiculatus | reverse complement strand
ATTCGCATTTCCTCACGATTCCCTTCGGGGAGGTGGGGGCATTTTCTTCTATCTCTTTCTCTCTCTCTTTCAATCGTTCTTTCTCTCTCTTTCTGCACTGGTTTTTTGCCGATTTGAGTTATTTCATCAGACGCCGGACAAATTGGGGCCTGCACGAGAGCTAGCGCTGGGCGCAAATGTTCAGGAAGCGAAGCAGGACATGAAGATGACAAAGAAAGCGTGCCGGTGGAGTTATTGCGTTGGACACTAGAAATGTAGAGGCCATTCGCGATTATCGTAGTTTTGCGAACGCGTAATGGCATAACAAAATACATAGCAGCAGCGCCGGAAAAACTTGGTGCTTAGCCAGCACAAAATGCTGTGTTGATGCCGTGGGCTTCAAAAAATAAGTGGATCGATTTGCACTGTTTTAATGGGCAACACCAGTACCCATAATTTTTTAACAATTCTATAGGCCTTAGGCTTTTTTTTTATTACATTCGGACAATGTCGTCTTTCATCTTTATCCTAAGATGTTTGGTAACATTTCTAATTGCTCTGGCATTTTGAAATGAAAGAGCACCTGACTTGATCCTCTTCAAAGAAATAAATGTTCATTTACTTGTGGGTCAGCCAACTAAAAATCACCGCGTTCAGCTTGTGTAAACAGGCTAAATCATGTTTCTGTAAATGAAACGAAGCTACCGTTGTCAATGGGTGCAACCTTTAATGGATGCGAGTCTCGAACGAGACGAATTGTATACTATCGGATACGGGGCGTAGCGAACGAGGGCGGGGAGGTTGGGGGGGTTCAACCCTCCTCCACATTTTTCAATTTGCTTGAGTATATATATACACACACATGCAAACGCAAGCACGAACATGCATGAACTTTGCACGACCCCCCCCCGTAAAAAAATTCTGGCTACGCCCCTGTATCGGATCTTTCATATAGTACATTGTGGCCGTACGCGATACCGAGCCGCTTATGAATTGGCAGCGGACTGCTTCTGAAAAAGCATTTACCAAATTGAAATCCCAATTCAAAATACGAATATATTCACATACATGCACTTAGGACTTTTGATTACGATGTCAAACCTTTCTTTTTCTGCAGTGCCAGCAAATAGAAGGTGCGCAGAAGCATGGGAAAGCGAATGTCTCCCTGTTTGCGTGGGATATAATCCATGCAAATGCAATTGTGGTACGTTTTTCTTTTCACGGTTTTCTCCTTTAATTCCTCTCCTACGACTGTGCTCGTTGTTGATGTCTCTTTTATTTTAAACGTGCCGCAGACAATTAAGGGATGTTACAGGCTAATCACTTTATAGGTTGCTGAAATTATTATTAATAAGTTTTATTTATACGTTTTAGTATTGCTGAAACAAAAAAAAATATGGCATGTGTTCGTTAAGTAGGCGGCAGGCATATTTTAAAAAAGGAAAACTACCTTAGTGTGAACGTATTTCCGAAAGCAGTTTTTATGTTCCAATTGATAAATATTATAATTGTATGTTTTGAACACGGGTTCCTCGCATTTCACGTGGAAGATTATCAGGTGCTTTGTTTTGATGAACCGCGTGTAAGGTTCCTCGAAGAATGCACTGGCCATTAAAACTCGGTGAAATGAGTTGTTGCGTCATTAATCCGAAAAATTCTGTTCAGTGAGAGAGAAAAGACGAAGCCAACGACAACAGGAGCATGAAACCGGCTAGCTGAAACCCGGAGAACTTTCTCCATGACATGCTCACAACTATCATGTCGAATAAATTATAAGTAAAGCCACGCAAATCAACTTGGAAGCTAGTACAACCCGTGTAGATTGTCTGAGATATGGGGTGATTTGTGGGTATCAAGCATGAACAAGCAGTACAACCCGTGTAGATTGTCTGAGATATGGGGTGATTTGTGGGGATCAAGCATGAACAATTGCTTCATACGGAATGAGTAGGTAGATGGCAGATTAGCTCGGCATGGGTTTACAGTCAAAACAGTGCCAAATGCCATATTCCGTCTTGCCATTGTTAAAAAAGAGTCATTTGATTCTTTTTTTCATGTCCTGCCTCTCCCTATGTATGACTATTTAAAAACACGTCAACTATTTATGAGTATCATATTACCCTAAAATTCCGAGCGAGCACCCCCCCCCTCCCCACGGTGTCGGATAATCCGAAAACAATTGGAGGAGGGGCCCTCGCACGGTCATGGAGCAAAATTTAAGGTGGCTGAGAAAGAGCAACTAAGAATAAAAATAGACACTCGTGGTTTTGATGACATGTTTTACTGAGTAGGCATCTATTTAGTGTTTCCGAAATAGTGAATGAAACAGTGAAAATGGCGGGGAGGGGAGAATGGGGGCGCTTGCTCTGTCACTGACGCATATTGCGAATCTCTCGAAATAAAAGAAGGGGGCGCTTGCTCGGGTGGGGGCGCCTTTCTGGCGGGGGGCGCCATTTTTAGGGTCTCTCATCGGAGAGTCATGTGACCGAAATAGGGAGTTAGCCCGTCTCTTTAAAGATAGTCACGTACGCCGCAAATCGGGGATCACCAAAAAAAGGTCACAAATAATGTTTTTTTTTTGGTCTTAGGAATGCTAACGGTAAATTTCAACAGGTCTCCTGGCCCGCGAATATGGTATTATTTTGTTCAGAATAAAATTAATAAAAATGTAATATTATTGTGAATGAGTGAACTTGAGCTAGTCTGTTAAGGGTTTCCTCAGTATGAAATTAGAACGAATTCTCTGTACTCAATGATAGATCCCTTACGGTGACGTTCGCCGCCGCTTTCTTGTATTGCATTAAAACTCTTCTACACTATACACTCCGTTTGGGACCTATAGGGGGCGCCTTTGAAAACTGCGCGCAGCGCCGCGAGTGGTGCGGCGGGCGTGCAACGTTGAGAATCTTAGCAGACAGCAGCGGCTCATTGCTTTGACAGCTATGGTGGCGCAAGCGCCCGTAGGCGCGTTAGTGCTTCGAGCTGGATTTAAAGATATCGTCATTCTGCCGCGATGCCACCATCAATAAAAGGGAAAACCTGCACGAAAGCGGCCACGTTTTCCACGTTAGTGAGCGCCTTGCTGCGCGTCGTCAGTACTGACGGGTAAATGATTGCGTCAGGTGTGTGTGTAATACAAGATGCTTACCGCGACTTACCGTCGCGGTAAGTTGTCAATCTTTGACACTTAGAATATTATTGGTGCGTGTCCACTACCCGCGTACTTGCAGAATACACAGAGCATTTAGAATTATCGATGGCTCCACGGACACTCGCCGTAGAAATCACGGTGAGTGGCCGGGCGGCGTGCTCCTTTGTTGCGGCTTCGTGCCACGGTGATTTGCAGCCACCGAGCCTCGCAAAGCGCTTTGCCTGAAATTGTCGCGGCATCATCATCGCTCATCATGATCATAGTATTTACCTCACCGCTCGCGCTGCTCATGCTAGGAGCTTTAGGCGCGGGCGACAAAGAGAACGTGCTACGATTTCGGCCAGAGAGGACGCCGAAGCCCCGTTTCGTATTTCGCATCACCTTGTAAAGTGGCGACGACGACGGCACGGTCACTTCGGCCACCGTCACGTCTGTCATTTACTACAACCTCTGGCGTTGTTTATGTTGCTTTCCGAAACACACTGACATGCACATCCGTCGCTACAGCATTCGCAAAGCTTCGTTTTTTCGTACAGACCCTGTAGTTCTGCTACTCTGCGTCTTAGCTTGATCCTACCGAGTGCGCATAGCACTGCTTGGCGGCTAGTTGTGTTTACGGTAATACGCTACGTAACTCAGTTCGCCCCTTAACTGATGGTCCTATCAACCCAGCAAAGCACTAATTGACCTCGCATTGCATACCCCAGAACTACGAAGGGTAGACACCGAGGTAATAAGGTCCATTAAAATGTTCCATCAGTCTTAAGCCGAATTATAATTCAGCTCAAGACTGATGGAACGTATGCAAGGTATTTTATAAAGTGCCTTGCATACGTTTCTTTTCTCACCAGCTCTATGGCAGCAGGAACATCACGCAAGATCTTGCACCTGTAGAGGTGGTGTCTCAGACGAATTCCAAGCATGCAGCGGCAGAACGCGAGATGGTTGAGGGAGCGGGAACCAAACATTTTTTTCGTCGCACAGCCGTGATCCACTTATGTCGCTGCCCAATAAAGCAGAGACGAGTCGAGAAACTGTGAAACGTCGTTCCCGCAGAACACGACGTGTACCTGTTGGTACAGTCTACCACGCAGCAGTTCATTGATTGCGATAAACTACGTGCTAGCGGGCGTGGGAGAGCGTTTGGTTCTGCCCGGGCTCTCAACGACTGTCTCCTCTGACGCCGCGCGGCGGCGCGCCAGTCGCAGTGCACGGAGTGTATAGATAGTGATGTCATGGCCGCAAAAGATCTACCAGCATCTCTGTCATCGCAGCTCAACCTTTTATTTGTTTATTGCCTCAAGGCCCACGCAGGTCCCTGTCTATTGGTGTATAAAATATTTTTGTTGATTCTTACTGCCCCACAATATTTCACAATCTTTACAATTTATTTAGGTCAGCAGCCACACAAATTTGCGTGTTTAAGAAATGTGCAATGATTTACTTTTTTAAAAAAAAATGCCCCCCACCTCCCCCGAAGGGGAATCGTGAGGAAATGCGAATGCATTTCGCGCGCGCTTCACTCCATTTATATAGGGTGGTTGTGGTTTGAAGAAGGAAAAGGCGCCTAACTTCTGCAGCCCGGTCGGGAGCACGACGCAGCGCCTGTTTTTTTTTTTTTTTGCTTTTTTGTGTTTTTTATTTTTTAATATTTTTATTTATTTATTTTTTAATTTTATATATATATATAGCTCCGCCGAGCTCCCGCGATGCGAGCGCCCTCACGCGTCAGAGCGCGCACCTCCTCTCCACTCACTCTCCGCTACTCCGCCCGCACCACCTGCTCCGGTTGCTAGGGGCGAGGATAAGCGCGCGCACCCGCAGTTGTTGCTATGGGAGAGGGAGTGAGAGCGGAGAGATAACACCTGCCGCGGATAACGCCAACGCCGCACAACGCCGGATGCCTGACATAGCCCTACTATGAAATGCATTCGCATTTAAAAAGCTGTAGATGAATTCATAGAGAAAGCATTGAACGAAGCAATATTTGTTGACCTTTTTTTAAATTATATTGCGTTCGGACAAAAGGAGGCCGCAAACTTGCAGCAATATTTATGAAAGCATTGTCAATTTAATTTAAAATGTTTGCTGACAGTGATCGTCGAATACTTCATGCGCCCGTACATATACATTAAGTGAGTGGAAGTAAACAACGGTGATTGCGCATGGCTTTTCTTGTCACGCCACTTTCAAGTGCAAGCTTGCCTGCTGCCAAGTTCCTTCCTCCTGATTTGCTGATTTGATTATCATGCAGATGACGCATCCTGTTGTTTATTGATTGCCCGAGGAAAATGGCAGCGTAAAAAACCAAAAAAGTCACAGTTTCGCCACAAGGCGAAGCAATGAATGCGATAGCAACAATTTGGAATATCAAGCGACGAATGGCAAGCAGGTCGAAACGTGCAGCACGCTGCTCACGCACACATGACGCACGAAAACAACACGCACATGACGAGAGAGAACTAACAACGTTCACAGCTCGACACTTAACGCGCTGCTCAAACAAAAACGACGCACGAAACGTATTCAGAGGTACAGACGAGCGCGAACTAACAAGTGTCACAGTTCTTACTTCACTGTGTTCGAAAAGCGTGTTCTTTTCGCAAATGGGGGGACTGCCGCGAGCAAAGTGACCATTGTGCGCTCGGTGACTACAACGCAATCGTTCCGGCGAACGCCCAATTCTGCCCCCCCCCCCCCCTCCCCCAAGAGATAAGCGCGTGCAAGGGCGTCTACCCGGCCCGGAGCAAAGTGCGCGAGACAGCGTGAGGGAGATGAGTGCATGCGCGCGGGCGTCGCGACGAGTGGGGCGGGCACCGAGCTAAGTTCCGCCGAGCGCGGCCTTTGCGCCATCTCGCTGGTAATGCTGAAAACACGCTGAAAACTCACTGTATATAAATAGCTCGCCGTTTGAACGTTGAAGGACGTGCGCTTTTGTGGCTCAGCGGTTAGCGCCATGCGCGCTGCTGAGCGAGAGGTCACTCGTTCAATGCCGCCCGTCGGAAGCATTTTTCTGAATTATTTTTTGTGGCTTTTAGAAATATACAGATACATATACATATACGGGGCATGACGGTGGCGGCAACGGCGACGCCGACGGCGAAAACCAGCCGAGAGTGTCCATATAATTGCTATCGCAATAAAAGATTGTACCCAACGGTGCAAAAGAAAAAATGAAATCGTCTCTCTTCTTGGCTATAGAAAATGCGTCCGGGTCTAATGTTCAAGCCAACCATCAACAGTCAACACTACAGTTTCATGTTGCTTCCTCCTGTGCTTCCTGCTCATATCGAGCTGTTGCACGCGTCGACTTCCTGTTCATCAGCCGTTACACGACACGAATAAGCAAGACAACTAGCTTACCTAATACTAAATCAAGGACGTTATTTTTAGTTTGCAGTGAATTACCTGTCACTCTGCATTTACAAAAGTGAGATGAAGTATTTTAACACACCCTTGTAACATTTATACGTGTAGTTAAGATTTCAGATGTCATAATTTATGAAAAAGTATGTTACATTATATTGTACCAAGTTGATAAATGGCAGCGAAATTGTGTTGTTCCTATGACATTGTTGGTGTGCTTTCCTGTGATTCTGATTACTTTCTCCTCCCTCCATCTTCAGTCGGCGCATTCCAACCGCACCAACGCAACGAGTACAGGAACTCTACTCTTGGACGTGAGTTCGGTTGTCAGCCACCTCCTCAAATAAAGAGGTACTAGGGGGAAGAGGAAATAGACGGAAAGACAAGGAGAAACTCAGCCACTTCTGAGAGCTTCAGGGAACCATTTTTGTACTAAATCTAACTTGCTGTAAACATACACAGGAGTTTACAATTTGGTGAGCTCTGTTCTGGTCCGGCTGGAAATTGCATATGAACGACATGTGACTTTTCGAATAAAATATGGCACCAAGGGAGGATATAGAAATGTTTCCAAACGTTGACCATCTTCTTTATATCGGTCGACAAGTTATCACAGTGTTTGTCTTGGATCTATCAATCTTTCAAGACTGAGTGATTTCTACCGGTACAATTGAGAGAAATTACTATAGCGGTGAATAATGAATGTCAACTCATAGTACCATGACGCCATTGTTTGAGCCTGTTATTACCCACGTGCTGCATTTTCTTTTTTAGTAACACCAGTGCTTAGTAGTTTCTTTGAAAGCATTTCCGGTGGAGCCCATTCTTTCAGTTTATCGTATATTACTAAATAGTCTTTCGATGGTTTTGGTTCAAGGTGTGGGTTATATTGGTTAGATACGGCATCGGGAGCTTAACTGGACTGACGATAAGGGCCAACTAATTGTCCGGATAATAATTCAATACCAGTGACTGAGTAAAGTGGAAAAAAAATTACACCATCTCCCGCTAAAGGGAACCATGTGTAGATGTGAAGCAGCGGGCGCTAACGCTTACACTGGCGGTGGCGTTGACGCTGGCGCTATCGCAGCGTTGCGCAGGAGAGAAAACTGAGGAGGCGCAAAGCACGCAGTGATGGAGCGGTGTTTCCTACTGGAACATGCCAATCGCTGCTAATGGGCAATGAGAGACAGAAGACTCCGACTGGACACAGAGACCCGCAGTCGGCTTTTAGTTAACGCGCACGCTGCGAATTTTTATTGTTCAACAACGCACAGGAGAAATATCCCACCGGCACCACATTGGAGGTCAAGATCCATTGCCATATATACGGGATGGACAATGAACGGTTGTGCAGCGCGAGCAGTCGGTTTTTTCAACCAAGAAACTCGCTAGCAGACGCTGCCTGCGTCGGCGTCTCGAGGCGAGAGAGGGGGGGTAGCGTAGGAGAGGAGAGAGAGGGGGGGGGCGCGCATGCGCAGTGGGGGTGTGGACGCTGTGGGCAGGGGTGCCTAGAGGAGAGAGGGGGGGAGCGTATTAGAGGAGAGAGAGGGGGGACGCGCATGCGCAGTGGGAGCGCGGGGAGGGATGCCTAGAGGAGAGAGGGGGGAGCGTAGGAGGGGAGAGAGGAGGGGAGGCGCATGCGCAGTGAGGGTGTGGTTGCCGCGGGGAGGGATGCCTAGAGGAGAGAGAGGGGGAGAGGAGGTTTTTTTTATTTTTTATTTTTTTTTTGAAAGGTTTGCGCATGCGCAGTAAGGGTGGTCACGCCGGCACACCACCACCACCACCACCACCACCACCACCACCGGATTAAGCTTCGCCATAAGATGCTTCACATCTAAAAACTGGCAGATCCCACGCATTGTGGAAATCGGATGTAATGCGAAGCAGCCAGCAAGGAGCTAATCATGATGTACATAACATGCGTGTCATGATTTACATGTTAGGACCTGATATTTATGTTCGCCATACGGTCACGTCACGCAATACCAATTGTGTCGTATATCAAGCTAGCGAAACGGCCGCGAGCGCACCATTAGCATAACATGTAAATCACGTTGTACGTACATGTCATGCATGTCATGATTTTCATGTTACCACCTGTCATTTATGTTCGTCATACAGTCACGTCGCGCCATAGTCAATACCAATTTTGGTGTATATCAAGTTATAGCGAACTGGACGCAAGCGCACAATGAGCGTGGAATGTTAATGGCGTCGCACATGAGATGCATGTCATGATTTTCATGTTACTACCTGCCACTGATGTTCTTCATACAGTCACATCACGCAATACCAAATTTGATGTATATCAAGCTAGCGAAACGGCCGCGAGCGTGACATGAGCGTGGCATGCAGGTCATATCGCACATGACATGTCATGATTTCCATATTACCACTTCTCATTTATGTTCATCATACACTCATGTCACGCAATACCAACTTCGGTGTATATCAAGTTAGCGAAACGGCCGCGAGCGTGCCATGAGCGTGGCATGTAAGTCATGTTGCACATGACTTGCCATGATTTCCATACTACCTCTTTTCGTTTATGTCCGTCATACAGTAACGTCACATAATACCATATTTTGTGTATATCAAGCTATCGAAACGGCCGCTAGCGCGCAATAAGTGTGGCATGCAAGTCATGTTGCACATGACAGGCACGTCATCATTTTCGTATTACCACCGGTAATTTATGTTGGATATACAATTTTTGGATATATCAAGTCAAGGAAACGGCCGAAGGAGCACGACGGCCATGGCGTGTAAAGCATACCGTTCATGACAAGTTATTCGTCATTTTCATAATATGACGAGTCATTCACGTTCTCGATACAGTCACGTTATGCCATACAGATGTTATGCCATTAACGATATGGTCTGGTGAGCACGAAGTCGAACTTGGATAGATAGATAGATAGATAGATAGATAGATAGATAGATAGATAGATAGATAGATAGATAGATAGATAGATAGATAGATAGATAGATAGATAGATAGATAGATACGCCCAAAGTCGCCGAAGTTCGCTAAGAAATGCTTCGGATTTAAAATTGTGGGCAGCTAGGATCAATGCGGCTATGTGGCGGAGCAGCGTTCAATAACGTGCTTCGCGGTCTCTGACATTTTCATCAGCATGCTGGTCCGCCATCGATGGCTGTGGTTCATATTAAGAGTCATACTAAGGTGAAAACCTAAGATGCGGCATCAGATAAAAATAAGTGAGCGTTGCGCCGGCGGTGACATCATTAACGAAGCAAAAAGGGAAGTAACCATAGATTACTCTATGACAACTTCATCGTGAGACGTGATCTTGGCTTCAAGTATAGCTAATTTTAGTCTATATGACGTCATGATGCCATCACAAGCTATGACGTCCAGTGATCGCGTCATGACACAAAGTGATCGCATGCTCAAGAGAGAGAGAAGGAGAGGCAAAGGAAAGGCAGGGAGGTTAACCAGGTTATACCCGGTTTTCTACCCTGCACGGGGGGAGGGGGAAAGGGGAGGAAAAGAAGAGAGAAAGCAAGAAGGGAAGAGAGAACAAGTGATGCGCGCACACACATGTCAGAGTTCACCACGTACACTTCGACAGTTACAACTGGGATGTGTTTGAGACCAGTTCCTCTACGGTTGTCTAAAAGTAGACTGGAACGCAAGATGTTCAAAAAAAGGCTTGCAAGGACTGGCTCCAAGGAATCCAGAACTTGCAGTGCGCATTGAGCCGATGGAGATGTCATTCCATTGAGGAGAGTACGCATCGCGGTCATGAGAGACCTCAACACAGCCAGGACTTGTCGGTTTTCGTCATGGAAATCATCTGTGGACGAGATGAAGTGCACTGAGGGGAATTCTGCACCGGCTCTTTATGAGTGCGCAGTGGTGGCAGTGAGGGGCCACGCGACCTCCGCCGCAGCTTTCGAAGCCTCCACACCTTTTCGGCTCTCCGACTGTGATGCATTGGGCGGTGGTGGTGGGGCCAGTGGTGGAAACTGTCGCTTAAGGGAAGGCTCATGGTCTGTCGGAGTAGGAGATCGCGGTGTCCGTAAAGATTGAGCAGCAGTAGCCCCTAGACCTTCGTCGCCGACGCGAGCGCCGTTGTCTATTTCTTACAATGTCTGCAGCCTCTTTGTGCGTTGAGCCGTCCCGCACCATCTGCTTCAAGACACTCCATTCTTTTTTAACAAATGGACATTCTCTTGATGACGCTTCATGCGATCCTTGGCAGTTGGTACATTTCAGGGTGGTTGCTCGGCAGGACTCCGCGTTGTGCCGCTCTGCACAGCGGGGACAAATTACCACGTTCCGGTAAACTCCGCTCACATGACCCATTTTTTGGCATTTGTGGCACTGGAGTGGTCTTGGTGTAAATGGACGGACTACGTGACGAAAGTGGCCTACCTTCACCTGGGATGGCAATGTGTCGCCTTTGAAGACTACCTTCACGTTGGATGGCAATGTGTCGCCTTTGAAGACAATCTTTACGCAACGCGAGTTGCCCAGCCGTGAGACTTGGACGATGTTGCTATGGTCACTAACTTCCTTGATCAGCATAGGAAGGTCGCCCGAAGGAATGGAGATGTCGACATCGTAAATCACACCTAGCACCATGTCATTGCTAAGTGGAATGTGAGGTCGAACCTTGATGCCATCGAAGTCTGTGATCCTGGTTAGAGCAAGCAGAGATGCCTGGTGTATGACGTCGATGGCCAAGAGATTCTTGCGGGGGTTTACTCGGACATCCTTGATCTCGTTTGGCGCCAGAGACTCGAGTTTTCTTGAGATGGTCTGCCGATTCAGGTGTCTCAGATTTTCCGATGGCGTAATTGGCACAAATAAGACAGTGTAGTTCGTTGAAGCTACCGTCGGCGTCACAGTAGATGCTGTAGAAGGTGGTGAAGCACCCAGGGATCTTCGTTTTTGTTTACGACTGTAAACAGGCGTGAAGTCATCGTCGCAATCGTCACTGCCTGCCGAATATAGTTCGGTAGACTCACTGTCAGCGTCGCTAAGTGCGCTGTTCCGTTTCCTCGAGGGGCCTGCCGACGGCGGGGGCATGCCTGGAGGGTGCGCAGGCGAGTCTAGTTCCAGTGTAGCCACATAAAATACCGATGGCTACGCGAAAAACATGAAAGCTTTGGCTGTCACTGAGGCAGTGCAAAACAATGTTAGGTGGACAAAGAAGACGAAGTTGGTGCCCAGGTAATGAAACGATTACCCACACTGTCAGTGCCAGTGCCTCTTCAAGACCCCTAAGCGTTACATTAGGGTCGCTTTACTTTTTATTGCGATAGCAATTATATCGACACTCGCGGCTGATTTTTGCCATTGCCGTCGCCATCGCCGTCATGCCCGGGATATGTACATGTATGTATCTCTGTAGGAAAGGGACAAAAAAATAAATCTCGCCGATTCGAATCATTTTGGCTGTCACTGAGGCAGTGCAAAACAATGTTAGGTGGACAAAGAAGACGAAGTTGGTGCCCAGGTAATGAAACGATTACCCACACTGTCAGTGCCAGTGCCTCTTCAAGACCCCTAAGCGTTACATTAGGGTCGCTTTACTTTTTATTGCGATAGCAATTATATCGACACTCGCGGCTGATTTTTGCCATTGCCGTCGCCATCGCCGTCATGCCCGGGATATGTACATGTATGTATCTCTGTAGGAAAGGGACAAAAAAATAAATCTCGCCGATTCGAATCAGCGACCCCTCTCTCCACAGCGCACTGCGTTAGACCACTCTGCCACGTGCCATGCATGTGCCAGCATGAATAACGGCGAGCTATTTATATCATTTACCGCTGGCGGTACGCAGATCTCGGAGGGGCTTGAGCATGTTTTCTATCACGCAACGCCCTTACATTTTGTTTGAGCTTGAAAAACTGCCCTTGAGGCACGCACGAAAAAGAGTCCTCTTTCTGTAGCCACTCGAGATGTGGAACCAAAGAAAGAAAAAAACATCGCGCCCAGCTTGTATCAGACGGCAGCGCGTGGAAGGAGACGTAGAGGGGTCATTGCACGTGCCACAGTTTAAAAGAAAAAAGAAATATCGAAGAGCGTCGGGTTCTGCGTTGCCGAAACTTGCAGCGCGTTGCTCGAACACAAAGGCGTAACGACTGTGATAGTTGTAAATTTACGCTTATCCTGTGTATACCTGCGCATTCTTTTCGAGCGTCCTTCTTTGTGTTTCAGTGGTGCGCTGCAAATATCAAGCTGCTTGTCGTTCTCCGTGCAATATTCAATTTGTTGCTATCGCATTTATTGCTTCGCTTTTGCGTTGAAACTGTTACTTTGTTTTTTTGAGCTTTATGACGTGTTAAGCAAGGTTATTCGGATATCTACCCGTCGATGGTTCTTGCGTTTTAGATTTTTTTCTGGTGTAGTACGGGCCATCAAAAAATTAGTGTTTTTGCACTCGACGTGAATGCTCCTAATTCGTGCTGAGTTTTGAAACGTGGAGCTTCTTCGGCGGGCCATGGCGGGAAATGCAAACTTCATTTCTGGTGCAGTGGCGCCATCTCCCCTTCCTCCTTTCTATCTTTCTTTTTCTTCCTCATAAATACCTCCACCTCACCATAACTTCGCTGTTCCCACACTTGCTGCACTACGTAACGCATAGCTATGTTATGCTTTACAATACCCCCATCATTTCTCTCCTGCTCACCATTATTTCCCTTTCCCACCACCTTGCTATGCACGGCTAAGCAATGTTGTACCCTCGCCATCTCCCTTTACCTTCTCCTCACCCTCATTTCTCTTTTCCAACCCCTTGTTATGCTATACTATATTGTACTACACTTGGCTATGCTGTACATGGTTTTAACTGCGCGACACCTCTCAATGATGTGATATGCTTTACCCGTCTCCTTGACCCCAACCTCAATTCTCTTTTCTGCCCTCTTGCTATACTATACTCCGAAAGCCTATGATCTGCATGGTTTTTGCCTGCGTTACGCCAAGGAACGACATGAGATGACATGAAACTCATCCCGCGCTTAAAACTTGAAATTGTGTTCTTTAAGCCAAACTGACGGCATTAGCTCTAATTTTCATGAGAACACTGCATGCGATGTACGCATCCATGATATCGGAATGTAGGCTTCCATGATATTAAGAGGATATTTTCTCACTGCACACTTAGGACATTTCCCAGAAATTAGGGGGTTGGTTATGTGGTATCGGTGTCTGATGAAGCTCATTCAACCCTTGACTACAGACCTACGGACCTATTTTTGCACTGTTAGTTACCTCCCTTGCTTCTAATACATTCTTTGCGACCAAGAGCATTGGTTTCAGAAATCATTTTCAGCGTGAGACACAACAAAGTCAATTCAGAAATGAACTACTCGATGCTCTTGACAAGCCCCCTTTCCATCAATTCTATGTTCATGGAATCCCAGAACGCATTTGACCTAGTTATTTAAAACGATTCCATTTAAAATAGGCAAACGTGCGGCTTGGAGCAGGCACTCGGGTAGCGTGTGTGCATAACTTGTCGCTTTGTTGAGTTAGTTGCTTGAGAGGCACACGTACGAAAAGGAGGGACAAGATGTAGAGTAACACTATTTACGACAGCCTGGACGCTGTGGCTAGCCTTTATGACTTTACACGACATTCGATTTTCTTTATTTTTTGTAGCAAGAGCCTACATTAGGCGTATTCTAGCCGTTTCGCTGTGGCCGGTGGCCGCACCGCGAGCTCAGCCGTCGTCTAGCAACCGCCGCAGCTGTCAGCGCCGCTCGCCGCGCCATCTGGCATGACGTCAGAAAAGGAACCGGTGAAATCGCGAGCTGAGCCGTTGCCTCTATTTAGCGAATATATCAGAATAACGAACTTTCAGAAAATCCCCTCGGCGCTTAATCTGTGCACGCTATGCAAACATCTTTCAGTTAAAACGAATTCCTAAATAGTGCATATTTAATTTGAACAAACTTGACCTGTGGACCCGAGCTCATCTTTGAGGCCATATCAGTGAAGTTTTATGCCCTGCAGCACTGGCGTTGCCAATGCGTGCCGCCCCTCTAATCACCTATCCACCAGCGGTGGTGCACCATCGCTTGTGCATGCAGCACCGTCGACGCAAAGCGGCCATGCGGGAGACGAAAACGGGTCACGTGCGCTTCAGTACTTGCGCAGAAATATCAGATTTAGAGATTGTTTCTAGTGTTCGTCCATAACCTAAAGACAGAGAGTACGACCAAGCAGTTTTAATGCCTGAGGCAGGTTAAAATCCTGTATCTCTAGCTGAGACTGTAGGATATATCGGAAAGTTTTTAGACGTGTCACATTAGCAAGCTGTGCCAGAATCAGTGCACAGAAACGTAAACTCTCTGGACAGCTTTGTCTCTTCTTGCATTTAAGGGCACCAGTTCAAATGGAAATTACAGAAACATTTAAAAATAAATTGAATTTCACACTTTTGACTTGATATGCGCTGTCCCAATGCTGTTCCGTGTACCCGTGAATATTCAGTTTAGTGAACTTTCAATTAAGTGAACTATTTCCATAGGTCCCTTCAAGTTGGCTCAAATGAAAGTTCACATTGCGGTACGCAATGAACAGCCTGCATGCTTTCGTCACGCGAAGACTAACATGCAACCACTGAGGTGAGGTGAAATAAACTTTATTTGGTCCTGGAGGACCCCGATCAGACACCCCCCCGAAGGGGGGTCCGCCGCAGTTGCTGGCCGCGCCCACGCCGGTACTGAAAGACCATGGCCCTCCGCCCGTTCGCAGGCCTCCTGGACTGCCGAGAGCTGGACTGAGAGTTCGGAGCTTTTAAGGGCCCTCTCCCAGTCCTGTTCTGTGCTGAACTTCGCGCTACGTAACGCCGGGCACTGCCAGAGCATGTGAGCGAGTGTGCAGTTATCCGCCCCACAGCTAGGGCATCCTGGATTTATGCCTTCAGCAAAGTGACTGAACGTGCTACGAGACGGGAACGAACCTGCCTGCAGCATCCGGAATCGCTCTGCTTTTAGTAAAATAGCTTTTCTTGACGTGATACAAACACACTTCACAAAATAAAGCTCTGAGTTAATTTTAAGCAGGTTCCGCTACAGTAGAAAGACAAAGCTTTTTCGCAACACTTTTGTTCTTCTTAAAAGTAGCTCACAAAGACAAGGAATTCCATACGTGGACGTACAAAAAAAAAATGATGCGTATATAGAACCTGGCTGTTATCTACAGCGGCAGCGGCACAAAAATGTTTAAAAAACAGTGGCAAGTATGTTACAATTCGACCTCTGCTATTGCGGTACAGCCCCGACATCAGGAAGTCAACCATGTTATGCGCGGTCCAACAATGAATTGAAATGGTCAAAATACGCAATAGAACAAGCGAGATATAAATCGACAGATTTCTGCGAAAAATCCTATACAATGTCCACTATCGAAGATACCTACACAAACACATCTGGCAAATACGCCTTCTAACTGCGCACTTCTGCCATGAAAGAACAAAAATATTCACTTTAAATGAACATATGAAAGTCACAATGTGAAAATAGATCCAAAAATAAAGGCTTCTACAAATACTGCTCTGTTAAAAAAACTTATTCATGTGGCCGCCAGAGGTGCGAAAAAAACGTACAAAGAAAATGACGGCAGCGTACACAACTTGCTTTCAAATAAGTTCGAACCAAATAACCTGAGCCCAGTGTGCCTGAGCGGGTGAGTAGTGGTGAACGTGACCAAATTACCTTTGGAAGCCACGCATTTGCTGTACTACTGCAGTTTCCTCCGGCATATAACCATATTTTCGTATTTTCGGAACCATATTCTTAGAAGTGTGCATTCGCAAACTAGCGCACGAGTCGTATGTACGCATTACTTTACTGTATCGCTAGCACTACACTTAAATAACTTTGCAACTTTACAGACAACGATGCCAAGCAGGGTATAGGGGATGTTGTTAGTAGTCATTGTAGTGTAGATGTGAAGAAAGAAAGGTGGCAGAAAAGATAACTTGCCGACCACCTTTCTTGCTTCACATTTACACTACAATAACTACTAATAAAATCCCCTACACTTGCCGCGGCATCATTTGTCTCAATAGTATTGTGTCTCACCAAGAAAAACGAACCCTAAAATAACGCTGCTTTCGTTCTTTGTCAGTTTAACATAATCAAGGTAAATCTGTGCGAAGGAACCATTTTAAAGCACAACATATATATATATATATATATATATATATATATATATATATATATATATATATATATATATATATATATATATATATATATATATATATATATATATAGTTGCAGCAAGGAAATCGCGCTGGCCCCGGTAGCATAAGCGGTACGACGCACGCTGGTCTTGCACGGCATATTTCTGACGTTTCGGCTGGTGGACCAGCCTTTGTCAAAGGCTGGTCCACCAGCCGAAACGTCAGAAAATATACCGTGCAAGACCAACGTGCGTCGTACTCTTTGTTCCTTCTATCTATCTATCTATCTATCTATCTATCTATATATATATATATATATATATATAATATCTGAGGTTTAACGTCCCAAAACCACGATATGATTATGAGAGACGCCGTAGTGGAGGGCTTCGGAAATTTAGACCAGCTGGGGTTCCTTAACGTGTACCTAAATCTAAATACACGGGCCTCAAACATTTTCGCCTTCAACGCAAATGCAGCCGCCGCGGCCGGGAGATATATATATATATATATATATATATATATATATATATATATATATATATATATATATATAGCAATTCGTGGCATGCGAATATTCGCAAATTGTAAACTTGGAATATTTCATTCGATTCGCAAGAGACTTCGACGACTCGAAATATTCAAGCGCTACAAAGCTTCATAACAAGCACATGCAGCACAGAAGCTACATGCCCGTGCTAAATTTCGCAACTCTCACAAAAGGGCAAAATAGCTTAATTTCCCCTACTGTGGTCTTGAGAATGTTGCGCGAGTATTCAAGTGATCAGTATCACAACACATATTACAATTGATAGTAGTAGAGATGGGCGCACATGTGCTCACATAGAACACCGGCATCATACACCGCTGACCTGTAGGCTTCCAACCGGTCTGCGTCGTCCAGCTGTGCGAACATGCCGATGGAACAGGGGGCGGACGCTATCTTGGGTGCGCGAAGTCGACGTTGTCCGAAGTCCATGGTTTAGCCAAAGGAGCGCGTAGAGTGCTGTTGAGCGCCAAATTTGAGTGCTGTTTCGGCCCTCTGATTTCTATGGATTCCGATACGGCTTAAAAGAGCACTGACACAAAAAATTTTGCACCTTGTTTTTTTTGTTGAAATAGGTAGCTTACGACCCACTTATCACGGCTGGAAACCTCGTTTGCGCGAGTGCGCGACGGTTAGTAATTTACAGACGTTTTTAGAGCGCCCAGTCGCAGTTTCGGTTTCAAAGAGCACCGAGCTAGTCAGGAGCAGTTCCGGTAGCAAGATAAACACAGCTGGCCACGTGACCACGCAGAACTGTGGCGTAGCGGCGCGCGCGAGAGCGGGCGCCGCCTACGTCAGGCACGCAGGAAGAAGAAATCGCAGGTAGCGCAAGGGCACAACCAACAACCAGCCAACACAAAATCGTGACGTAGTTTGTTTACATTGCTACCGCGTTGATGTCGGCGTCGCGAGGGGCTCGCATCTCGCTCAGTCGTGCGGCATGCACTTTGAAATTGATTTTAAATATGTTCTAGGCTATATTTGCCCTTGATATTTCGTAGGCGTTGTCTATGTCTCCACATACATCTATTTCACTCATTATCTCGCCTTCGAAATTTTGTGTCAGTGCTCCTTTAAAGACATGCAAACACATTGGAGACCGACAATGTAATACATGAACATTTTCTTCATTTTTCGAAGCTGCCCTAGCGCGTGAGAGCTTGACGCCGACGTGCTTCATTTCCATGCCACCAAGGCGCGATACAGGCACCGAGCATCCTCTTCTGTGGCTTGTGACATGGTTGCTCTCCCGAAAGCAACCACCAAAGATCACACAAGCTTCCTTTTGGTACCTTTGATAGTGTTCATCATAGATATTCGAGGTTCGGAACATTAAAGCGAGGTGTCCGCGGCGTCCAGGTTTGGAGGCTTGCGCCAAACGGTATACGGGTACGAGCCACACGTGTCTGGACAAATGAGCTTGACGACGTACGCGACGGGATTTTCACGTTATACATGTCATGACCAGCCAGACATATTCGTCAATACTTCTTGCCCTCCCATACAGATTTTGGTATACCCCAAGTTAAGGAGGCCATCACGAGAGCACCCAGACGTAGGCGGCTTGATAGATAGATAGATAGATAGATAGATAGATAGATAGATAGATAGATAGATAGATAGATAGATAGATAGATAGATAGATAGATAGATAGATAGATAGATAGATAGATAGATAGATAGATAGATAGATAGATAGATAGATAGATAGATAGATAGACAGACAGAAACGCAAACGTGCTTACAGTACGCAAAGAAATGCTTCGCATTTAATATATGGGTATGCAATGAACAGTCTGCATGCTTTTGCCGCCACAAGACTAACGTGCAACCAGCGAATCGCTCTGCTTTTAGTAAAATAGCTTTTCTTTACCTAATATGATCAGACGTGCATAAAAAATGTAGTTAGTTGAAAGCAGTTTCTGTAGCAGTAGAAAGACTAAGCTTAATCGCAAGACATTTTTTTCTTGGAAGTAGCTTACAAAAACAAAGACTTCCACACCTAGATGTTAAAAAAACAAAAAAAATTGATGCTTATCTTCCAACTTGTTATTGTCTAGCGGCAGCGGCATAAAATTCCTAGAAAATGTTATGCTATAACGGCTATAATGGATTCAACCTCTGCTATTGTGCTCCAGCACCGACAAGGGACATTGAAAAGTGTTATGTGTATATAATGCCGTTCAACAATGGTTTAAGCACCTGGTCTACAACACATGGACTAGACCAAGCGGGAGCTAAAGCGGCGCACTTCTAGGAAAAATATCTATGCAATGGGCACCGTCGGAATATACCTACGCAGATAATTGTGGCACATTTGTCTTCTAGCTGCGCACTTTTGCCACGGAAGAACTAATGACATTATCGGTGAATGAGCATATGAAAGTCACAATGTGGAGGTAAATAATAAAACAAAGGCTTCTACAATTACTGCTCTGTTAAAAAAAATAATCATTTGGAGGCCAGAGGTTCCAAACAACGAACAATGAAATTAACGGAAGAGTTACTCAATTTCATTTCGAATAAGAACGCACCATATGACCTGAGCCCAGTGTGCCATGGGCCAGTGAGTAGTGGCGAACGTGACTAAATTACCTTCGGAACTCGCACATTATCTATTCAACTGCGCAACTTCCTTCTGCATATAACCATATGTGCGTATTCTCTGAACCATCTTCTTAATTATTAATAGTATGCACCTTTAAACTAGCGTGCAAGTCGGTGTGTACGCACTACTTCCCTTTATCGCTAGCACTAAAATTAAATAACTTGGTAAGTTTTATATAACAAAGGTCAATCTGTGTGAAGGAGATGTATCTTCTTAGTTTTGTTTTAAAGAGTATGTGGTATTTTGAAGTTATTTCATTATTATATACTATAACTAGGGACTTCCGAATAATCGAAGATTCACAACTTCGAATATTTGATTCGATTCGCAAGGCCTTTCTACTATTCGAAATATTCAAGTGCTACAAAACTTCATTACAAGCGTTTTGAGCGCAAAAAAAATGCATACCCATACTAAATTTCACAAGACTCACAAAGGGACTGAATTGTTTTATTTTCCCTAATGCACTTTTGAAAATATTGAAAATTTAAGTTCACTATTCAGAGCATGGCACCCCATATGAGGCTGAGCATGTTTTTGTTACAGAGTGCCCAAATTATAGTGAACAATACTATCGAAAAAACGCTGGAGCCATCGCAAACTTAAGAAAACCTAACAGTATGAAAACCCAGCATTATGGTGGGAGCCACCCCAAATTTAAGAAAGCTTAATAGTATGAAAACCCAGCATTATGATCGGTCTCCCCATGGAGACTCTGCAATGTCATTGCTCCTCAATTGAGAAAGAACACTTAGAGAATTAAACCATGACGACAGGGTTAACGCATCGGCACTAGCGTGTCCTGTGAGGGGCTGCTTTGGTTGTCTGCAGCAATGGTAACATTCACAACGATGTCGCTGCTTCCGGAACTTACCAAGCAGCTATACATACTTCGTGGTACCGAACAAAACCTAATTGTATTCGTGGTACCGCAAGCCAATAGTGTTGTGAAATGCACAAATTTCTTTTGCATTACTTGTTGGAGAACCAACTTACGTACTTATATCTGCTTGGTAAAGAAATGCGTTTTTTTTAGTCAGTAGTGGTAGTATACGTATTAAAATATGTTAGAGAAATACATGAATCGATTCGCAATTGGGTTTCATTATTTTAAATTGCTTCCAAGTTAAAAGACTGATTTTCCCACACCACTAAATATCAATATAAATTTCACTTGAGAATTCTTGTTCCAATTGCCAGCACTTAGTATGAGTGTCCGTACAAAGTTATACGACAGTCCTCGATGGCATACGTGTAAGTACGTGCAAGACAATTGAAGGTGACGATGAAGCCTGAAAGCACGGCGACGTTGCTGAGGTAAGGAACTAGAAGAGAGCCCGATGTAGAAGAAATGAATCCCAGAAGTGTGTTTCGTGGGGCTAGTTGGTTGTACATCGTAAAAGGTAAAAACAGCGCAAAATAGACGAGACGAACGTAGAAGCACACAGGACGAGCGCTGGCCAATTCTTGATGGTATACGTGTAAATACGTGCACGACAATTGAAGGTGACGATGAAGCCTGAAATCACGGCGACGTTGCTGAGGTAAGGAACTAGAAGCCCGATGCAGAAGAAATGAATCCCAGAAGTGAAACACACTTCTGGGATTCATTTCTTCTACATCGGGCCCTCTTCTAGTTCCTTATCAGCAAGGTCGCCGTGCTTTCAGGCTTCACGGTCCTCAAATTGAGTAGCTTTCTCAAAATTTCCTCCTTTCCAGATGGTTTACCGGTCAAACAAGGAACCTTAATGTGTAATGCAGAACCATGTTACTTGAAGGCTTAGCCCCTCCATAAAATCGCCTCAGTGGGATACGCAATGGTTCATCTCTAGCTCATCTCTTGTGACTTGTGAATGTGAATGTCAGCTTGTCTCTTGTGACTTGTGAATGTCATCGGCAAAGATAATAATATAATAATATCTGGGGTTTAACGTCCCAAAACCACGATATGATTATGAGAGACGCCGTAGTGGAGGGCCTCCGGAAATTTCGACCATCTGGTGTTCTTTAACGTGCACTGACAATCCGCAAAGATAGGGTTGAAACCCTTTTAGAGACCAGTGTACAGCTCCCCTAGCGAGAATGTCAAGCTACACACTGAAGAAATCACTCGCCTATTTGGGCCACGCCGACCCCGCCGTGTTCGACGAGGAAAAGGTCCGCTTCTTTGATACGGGGAGTGAAGGAAGAACTTTCCGCCGAACTTGTGTGCAACCCTCCAAAGACGGTCTCGGAATTTCTTAAGAAGACGACGATGACCCGAGAGGAACTTCAAGTGCGTACGAGGCAGTACAACTGCTGCATTCTCACGACGACTTACAGGAGAATGAAGCGCTGCAATCCGGATGAGCTGCACGATACGATCAGAGCGTTCGTGCGGGAGGCAGCGGAAATTGCTGCCATCCTTGCAGGCTCAAGTGGGCTTGATTGCTGACGTCCTACGCCCAGAAATCCAGCAATCACTGGGAACACATCAGTCATTAAAGCTACGCCGCTGCAGTCTACCGCAACGCCATCCAAGCTTGCTCTAGGACGCCACACCATCGCGATTCCGTCCCCTGCGGTCAACGGCAGGCTCCGAAGCAGACCGATGCCTGGCGCTCCAGACTACAGCCATCTCTACTACAGTGCGGCAAAGCCGGCAACACCTACCGCCACTGCCAGTCCCGACAGATATGGCTAGGCGGTTTCGCTCTGCTACCAAAGCGGCAAAGCCAGAAACACCTATACCGTCACTGCCCGTACCGACAGATAGGACTAGGCGCTTTCGCCGTCAAGGCGCCATGTCCGCAGCGAGTTCAACGACCATGCGGCATTGCGGACTACCTCACCGGAGCTCAGTGGACACCCCAAAAGCCTTAGCGATCTCAATCTCCAGGCCGCTAAATCTCACCACAACGCCGCCACTACACTGGTGCTACTCAGGACTGATCCGCGAGTTCTCATCCGGAAAAATTAAGGGCAGCACTCGATGAAGGTGGGGTTGCTGCCTATCAACGAAATGCCAAAATCATCTGCCGCCACCGCCGCGAACGATTCGGGACTTAGCAGGAGCCACCTCGCAGCCTACCAGACAAGCCTTCATGAGCCCACTTCTCCGCTGAAACAAGACCCGACGACCGGCCGTAACAGCATCGGAACAAGTCGAGGCAGCCGTGATCCGACACCACGACTAAGCCGTTACGCAAGATGACGAACCACCGACCTCGACATGCTTTCGATGGCCGCAACATCTCCGCTCTGCTCGACACTGCAGCCGACCAATCCGTCTTCAGTGGCCTGTTCGCGATCAAGCTGAACAAAGTAAATACAATTTCAGAACTCGCAATCCGGACAGCAGATGGACAACTAATAATGCTGACTGCAGTCTGGACGTCAACAATCACGATTGATGGCCAGACTTATTCGGCGAGGTTTGTGTTCGAGGAACGTAATTCTAGGCGTGGATTCCTTAAATCAGCATGGCGCACTGATCGACATAAAATTCCAGTCTATAACGTTTTTCACTGGCAGTGCCGTACAAACGGACGCGAAAATCAGTCACCGTGCCGTGCCTTGAGTGCCATAGAACAGGAGGTCACTGTTCCGCCTTTACCCAGCGCCATTATTTCTGTCGGCACCGAATATCCCACCAAATTAGACGGCACCATCGAGGCCGACCAGCACCTGCTCCTGAACCGTCACATTTACGTCGGAAGAGGCAAAGCCAGGTGGTAATGGGAAAGTGTAGGTAACGTTCACAAACTTCAGCCACGAACGTAGGTACTCAACATTGGTACGACGGTCACCAAGATATGGATGAAGTCGTAGACGCCAGTGGACGCCAGCTATACTTTTGCGCTCTTCGATGCTACCCTACCTGATCCGACGAACCGAGGTCCCAAACCAGCCTTCGACGTCTATGCGAGCCTTCCGAAGCATAAGAATAGCTCAAAGCCTTGCTCCTGCTGTATACAAGGACTGCTTCTCGTAGTCGTCGAGAATTGGACAGACCTCTGTCGCAAAGCATTGTATCGCAACAGAAAAAAGGGGCCCCGTCCAATCCCTCACAGCACGCACCGAGTTTCGACGCGAAAAGGAGAGGTCGTGAAGAAACAAGTCGACGAAATGCTATGCGACATCATTCGTCCGTCCAAGAGTTCGTTGGCGTCTCTTGGTTATTGCCACCTGAACAAGATTACGAAGATGAACGTGTATCCTTTCCCCATGTGTAGACGACGTCCTGAATTGACTCCACAACATGAAGTACTTTTGGTCCATGGACTCAAGGCCGGCTATTGCCAAATCGAAGTTGACGAAAGAGACCGAGCGAGCATAACGCCACATGGTGTTATGAAGACAGATGAAACCCGAAGGGCATAGGTCCTGCCCTTCGGTTTTCGTGTGTCTTTATGACACCTAGATGGGCATGACACCTGAAGGGCATGACCTAGAGCTCTTCGAGTTCTAGGTCATGCCCTTCGGTTTTGCTCGGTACGTGCGACTTTTTAACGCGTTATGGATACAATACTGGACGCTTGAAGTGGCAGACTTGCCTTGTTTGCTTGCATGACGTCGTTGTCCTTGCCGCAAACTTTGACGAACACCTCTGGAGCGTCAAACCTGTACTTCACGCAATCAAAACCTTCGGCCTCACCTTTAAGCCAGAAAAGTTTCATTTCGGGTACGAGGAGCTCTTCTTTTGGTTCACGTCATCACCGATTCTGGAGTGCACCCAGAACTGCGGAAACCAGCTGCCAACACTGCCTTAGCGCCACACACTGACAAGAATGCCATACCCTGATCGCTCGGCTTGTGCGCCAATAACAGATGATTGCTCAGGGAATTTTGACGCAACGCTGAGCCACTAAGGAACCTCACGAAAACTGCCATGGAATTCAAGCTGTAACATAAACAACGCGTGTAGACGCTTGTGATACTTGCGCACTTTGAGCAATCCGGCGATACGGAAATACACACCGATGCAATCAGTGCAGTACTCGGTGCCGTCCTTGTGCAGAATACTGACGGACTGGAAAGGGCTACTAGTTATGCTGGCCGGCCGCTATCCAGCCACCTACTCCATAACAGAAAAGGAGTAACCTTTGTCATCATCTGGGCTACGTGAAAATTTCGCCCTTAAATCTACGCGAGGCCCCACAAAGTTTTTAGCGACTACCACGCCTTGTGGTTGTCATTTAACGTCGTTTACAGGCCCGGACGAAAGCACTCTGACACCTACTGCCTCTCTCGCACCCCCGATGTACCCGCCACCGTAAAACGACCAGGACTATCACAGATTTTTGGGAACCAGAAGTTCCCACGACTTTGCTGAACGACAGAAAGCCGACCTTGAACTTGGATGTCCTGTAGAGAACCCCAAGCGCAAGAGAGACGTTGTTCGGAAAGTATTTAAGCAAGGACTGGATTCATTTTTCTCCTGAAACCGTCTTTTTAGGAAACTTCTTGTCGCCACTTTGAGCGAACTACCTCGTCGTAGACCTTCATCATTAGCTCAAGAGATAGTAAAAAACAGCGCGAAAATAACAAGGACCAGACTAACAGCCTAGCTCTGACTACCAACAACTGCGTTTATTTTTAAAGACGATAGTCTTTCTTGGGATACCTAAACGGAGAAATTTTGGTCTGTCTGTCTGTCCGTTTGTCTGTTTGTCGGCACGTCACACGATTGAGCTAGTTGGCCAAACTTTAACCCCCTGCCTTACGACCTCCAATCATGACCAAGAAGCATGTGTTCATACGGGTGAGCGTGGGCAATTAAAAATCAAATATTACGCATACCTGAGGCACAACATCAATACCTTAGTACTATTCACAGTGTTCCTTTAAAACAAAATCTATAGATACGTAATTATAAAGATCCTAGTGTTTATTACACGGCGCTGCTGTGTACAAAACAAGTCTCCCGCCCAGTGATTTAACTTCGACGCTGTGGCTGGCTGTGGTGCTGCCACCTGGCAGCAGCATTGTTCAACACAAGCCGATGTTCCCCGGTAGCGCTGTAGATGGGCGTCCTCTTCTGTTTTATCAATGCCAGCCAGATGCGGCTGATTCATCGTAGAAGAGCGCTGTCTCAGGCAAAACATATATGGCCGCTTGATGAAATACGACCTACTCTTCAAGACATGATCAGAGAACGCAGAGAAAAGACCGACGACCAAATTTCAGCGGAGAAACGCCGGCGTCCGTCTAAGCGCGCCCGGAAAAACGTCCGAAAAACGAGCCCAGCGGCTAGCCCGGCTATTAAATTGTGGTACTCATGCCGCTCATGCAGTGCAGTCGGCACAAGACTATCGTCTTTCGACGACATTTGCAGCGAAGCACGCAGATACGCGGCCAATTTTTTCAGTGCAGATATATACGGTTCTTGAAATTGGATAAAAAAACACGGAGGGGAGGAAGAGGATTTTCCTGGAAAAAGCGCACATACCGTGCTTTTGTGAAGGAGCGTGGAACGCTCAAGTGCGGAGATAGTTAATCTCTTTGTCAGTTAGTGTGATAGATGAGGAGCTGATACATGAGTGACTTGCAACATGAATGGCGAAGGCCTCATATATTTCGCGGGCGCGATTATCACGGTACCGGCGCACGATGCGCGTCTGGTGAAAGTTCGGGGTGCATCCACACTAGGCACAATGTAATGCCAGATTGCTACCTGTCTTGGTTCTAATGTTATTGGAATGTTCACGCAGGCGATCGTTCACACAGCGACTAGTCTGTCCGGTGGTGCTGCCGCAAGATGTGGGAACCTCGTAGATAACGCCCACCTACGGGACGAAGCAGGTGACATGCAGGACTTGAGTTGTTCACTTTCCTGCACAGTGAACCGAATTTCATGGGTGCCGAATAAACGACGTTGACAGTGGCGCGTGCGACAGCTTTCTTGATGCGGTGGGACACGCAATGTAGATAGGGTGTCACCGCTAATTTCCCCTTCTTGGTCAAATGCCTGGGGTGTAGTCCAAAATTGTCGCAGCTCCCTTAGGATGACTTCCGCTAAACCAGATAAAAGCTGTTCGGGAAAGCGTGCCTTCTTCAACTGCTGGACTTGGTGAGAGAAGCTTGTTGCAACCTGATAGGAGCAGGACCTAATTAAGGCGTTTTTCATTGCAGACAGCGTAATGGCATGCTTGACGAGCTTGGAATGGTGAGACGTGAATAGAAGGCCCTTCTCTGAGCGGGGCGCATACTGTCGGCACCTGTGTACTGCACCAAAGTACAACTTGAGGTCAAGGAATTGCTATTGACCATTAGTGGGGAGCTCCGACTAATGTTCCTTGACAGAGCACGGCATGTGTGTTTGTGCTAGGAAAATCATCTTCCTCCCTCCGTGTTTTTTCCCATTTCCAGAAGCGTATATATTTGCACTGCAAAAATAAACGGAGTTGTTGGTAGTCAGCGCTAGAGTTGTTTCATCTGTCTCGTCCTTGTCAGGGCGAATACGCCGACGTGGACTAAGCGAAAAACTTCGAAGCAGGCGTGTCTCCAACGAAAAAAGGTGTATGCTGTGATATTTTGGTGAACTCGGAGTCATTTCGATTTGTACAATCGTCCACATCGACTTCGAATCTCTTAGAGAGGGATTTTTTCCGAAAACGAAAAAATTCGACGATGTCTTTCGTTTTCCAGCATGAGCGAAATGCATTCACATGGTTGATACATATTTACACCCTACAAGCACAGGTGTGTATTCAAGTCGTTCAGAGACCTTGCTTCAAACCTTGGGAACCTTGGTGGAGACCCAGCACAGCAATCATCTGTTATTGGCGCACAAGCCGAGCGATCGGGGTATGGCATTCTTGTCAGTGTGGGGCGCTAAGGCAGTGTTGGCAGCTGGTTTCCGCAGTTCTGGGTGCACTCCAGAATCGGTGATGACGTGAACCAAAAAGAAGAGCTCCTCGTACCCGAAATGAAACTTTTCTGGCTTAAAGGTGAGGCCGAAGGTTTTGATTGCGTGAAGTACAGGTTTGACGCTCCAGAGGTGTTCGTCAAAGTTTGCGGCAAGGACAACGACGTCATGCAAGCAAACAAGGCAAGTCTGCCACTTCAAGCGTCCAGTATTGTATCCATAACGCGTTAAAAAGTCGCACGTACCGAGCAAAACCGAAGGGCATGACCTAGAACTCGAAGAGCTCTAGGTCATGCCCTTCAGGTGTCATGCGCCCATCTAGGGTGTCATAAAGACACACGAAAACCGAAGGGCAGGACCTATGCCCTTCGGGTTTCATCTGTCTTCATAACACCATGTGGCGTTATGCTCGCTCGGTCTCTTTCGTCAACTTCGATTTGGCAATAGCCGGCCTTGAGTCCATGGACCAAAAGTACTTCATGTTGTGGAGTCAATTCAGGACGTCGTCTACACATGGGAAAGGATACACGTTCATCTTCGTAATCTTGTTCAGGTGGCAATAACCAAGAGACGCCAACGAACTCTTGGACGGACGAATGATGTCGCATAGCATTTCGTCGACTTGTTTCTTCACGACCTCTCCTTTTCGCGTCGAAACTCGGTGCGTGCTGTGAGGGATTGGACGGGGCCCTTTTTTCTGTTGCGATACAATGCTTTGCGACAGAGGTCTGTCCAATTCTCGACGACTACGAGAAGCAGTCCTTGTATACAGCAGGAGCAAGGCTTTGAGCTATTCTTATGCTTCGAAGGCTCGCATAGACGTCGAAGGCTGGTTTGGGACCTCGGTTCGTCGGATCAGGTAGGGTAGCATCGAAGAGCGCAAAAGTATAGCTGGCGTCCACTGGCGTCTACGACTTCATCCATATCTTGGTGACCGTCGTACCAATGTTGAGGTACCTACGTTCGTGGCTGAAGTTTGTGAACGTTACCTACACTTTCCCATTACCACCTGGCTTTGCCTCTTCCGACGTAAATGTGACGGTTCAGGAGCAGGTGCTGGTCGGCCTCGATGGTGCCGTCTAATTTGGTGGGATATTCGGTGCCGACAGAAATAATGGCGCTGGGTAAAGGCGGAACAGTGACCTCCTGTTCTATGGCACTCAAGGCACGGCACGGTGACTGATTTTCGCGTCCGTTTGTACGGCACTGCCAGTGAAAAACGTTATAGACTGGAATTTTATGTCGATCAGTGCGCCATGCTGATTTAAGGAATCCACGCCTAGAATTACGTTCCCTCGAACACAAACCTCGCCGAATAAGTCTGGCCATCAATCGTGATTGTTGACGTCCAGACTGCAGTCAGCATTATTAGTTGTCCATCTGCTGTCCGGATTGCGAGTTCTGAAATTGTATTTACTTTGTTCAGCTTGATCGCGAACAGGCCACTGAAGACGGATTGGTCGGCTGCAGTGTCGAGCAGAGCGGAGATGTTGCGGCCATCGAAAGCATGTCGAGGTCGGTGGTTCGTCATCTTGCGTAACGGCTTAGTCGTGGTGTCGGATCACGGCTGCCTCGACTTGTTCCGATGCTGTTACGGCCGGTCGTCGGGTCTTGTTTCAGCGGAGAAGTGGGCTCATGAAGGCTTGTCTGGTAGGCTGCGAGGTGGCTCCTGCTAAGTCCCGAATCGTTCGCGGCGGTGGCGGCAGATGATTTTGGCATTTCGTTGATAGGCAGCAACCCCACCTTCATCGAGTGCTGCCCTTAATTTTCCGGATGAGAACTCGCGGATCAGTCCTGAGTAGCACCAGTGTAGTGGCGGCGTTGTGGTGAGATTTAGCGGCCTGGAGATTGAGATCGCTAAGGCTTTTGGGGTGTCCACTGAGCTCCGGTGAGGTAGTCCGCAATGCCGCATGGTCGTTGAACTCGCTGCGGACATGGCGCCTTGACGGCGAAAGCGCCTAGTCCTATCTGTCGGTACGGGCAGTGACGGTATAGGTGTTTCTGGCTTTGCCGCTTTGGTAGCAGAGCGAAACCGCCTAGCCATATCTGTCGGGACTGGCAGTGGCGGTAGGTGTTGCCGGCTTTGCCGCACTGTAGTAGAGATGGCTGTAGTCTGGAGCGCCAGGCATCGGTCTGCTTCGGAGCCTGCCGTTGACCGCAGGGGACGGAATCGCGATGGTGTGGCGTCCTAGAGCAAGCTTGGATGGCGTTGCGGTAGACTGCAGCGGCGTAGCTTTAATGACTGATGTGTTCCCAGTGATTGCTGGATTTCTGGGCGTAGGACGTCAGCAATCAAGCCCACTTGAGCCTGCAAGGATGGCAGCAATTTCCGCTGCTCCTCCCGCACGAACGCTCTGATCGTATCGTGCAGCTCATCGGATTGCAGCGCTTCATTCTCCTGTAAGTCGTCGTGAGAATGCAGCAGTTGTACTGCCTCGTACGCACTTGAAGTTCCTCTCGGGTCATCGTCGTCTTCTTAAGAAATTCCGAGACCGTCTTTGGAGGGTTGCACACAAGTTCGGCGGAAAGTTCTTCCTTCACTCCCCGTATCAAAGAAGCGGACCTTTTCCTCGTCGAACACGGCGGGGTCGGCGTGGCCAAATAGGCGAGTGATTTCTTCAGTGTGTAGCTTGACATTCTCGCTAGGGAGCTGTACACTGGTCTCTAAAAGGGTTTCAACCCTATCTTTGCGGATTGTCAGTGCACGTTAAAGAACACCAGATGGTCGAAATTTCCGGAGCCCCTCCACTACGGCGTCTCTCATAATCATATCGTGGTTTTGGGACGTTAAACCCCAGATATTATTATATTATTATCTTTGCCGATGACATTCACAAGTGTGTGGAGGAAAGCTGCGCAGAACAGCTCCCAACGTGAGATCTCGGTTTTCTGACCTGGTCCTTGCGCCATTATAACAGGCGAAACAGACGAAAGATTTTCTTCACAGTCCCAGTTCTTCAACATGACGACCCGGTCGTACTGTTCCAGACGGTTTTCCGGATCCTCACACGGTAATCCCACGAAAGTCGGCGGCTCTCTGGGCTGATGCATGATGACCGTTGTTGGCAGCTCAGGGGGCTGTCTCTGTGGTTGATGTTGTGGTCTCTGGTTGTGTGGTATTTTCGTGAAGAAGCCCTCACTGTGGCTACAGTTCATTCTACCTGCAGCTAGTTCGACGATCCGGGTTTTCTTTAGCGTTGCCTTCCTCACGGCTTGGGCTTGCCCCGGTGCTTCACGTGGGCGTCGTCACTACGCACGTAGCGGCAGATCCACCAGATGTCCCGTGGTCTTGACGGCGAAAAGGCGCGCAGTCAGCGTGTTCACGACGAAACTCTTCATTCCGGTGAGCTTGTGACCAGGAAATGGAAGTTTTAAGAACAAGCAATACACGTTTTAGACTGATACCAGCAAGCACTCTCGCCGGCCGTCGGTAATCTGATCTGCAGTAAAGCGCGTGACTCTTCTATACCTGTGGCATCGGATATTCCGGCGTTATCCATGGTGGCCGAGTTAGTTTCGCACAAAAGTTTTGTTGCGCAGTGCGCCGCAGCCTTATTCGAAGACTGGAAAATAAGCTGAACGCTTCCTAGACGTTGCGGTTTGCGCAAGGCAGTGGTTACAGGTGCAAAGGACCAGTTGCATAAGTATACCAAAAGTGCGCGTGGCAATATATATATATATATATATATATATATATATATATATATATATATATATATATATATATATATATATATATATATATATATATATATATATATATATATATATATATATATATATATATATATATGTATGTATACGTAGATTATGAAGAGTCTGGCTTCGGTTGCCGTAGAACAAAATAGGAGAAATATATATACGCCTCTAAAAAACTGTTTATTGGTGACGTTTCGATCGGAGACCGACCTTCATCAAGACAAAATTTACCAGGCGCTGACGCGCTTTTATATCATCGCCGTGCCGAGAGAAAAAGAGAGAGAAAAAAAATGAGAAGAAGCGTACATACTGATAAGTGGTCACAAGACCACGTGCGCGTACTGCTACATACGCATAGCACCTGTATTTGGAAGAAAAAAAAGAAAAAAGAAAAAAAAACAAAAAAAAACAAAAAGAAAAAACGGTGCAAAAAATAAACGAGTGGCCAAAAAAAGAGAGAGAGTGGTCACACGACCATGTGCGCGTATTTCTACATACTTAGACATGAAGAAGTGTTTTCAAAAAAGAACACCAAGTGGACATGTTAAGTACATTCCTGTGGTGCCCCCGGCACATACCAAGATATACGAAGACAACATGTTTCAAGAAAAGAGTGAAGAAACCAAAGATATGTAGATATACATCGATGGTCCAGGTGGGCACGTTAAGCACACTCCAGTGGTACATTGTGAAGGTTCACTAGGCAGGCGCATCTCTTCCCGGAGCTTGAACACAACAACACAGTACATTCCTTTCGTCCATTGTCACGTCCCATCTATTCTCCCCCGCCCCTCCTTAGCTGCTCCGGGAAGCCTAGTGAGGGGGTCTACGTTCCTACGATCTCCGGTCTGTGGCTCAAGAATGTTGCGCTCTCTCTTTTTCTCTCGGCACGGCGATGATATCAAAGCGCATCAGCGCCTGGTAAATTTTGTCTTGATGAAGATCGGTCTCCGATCGAAACGTCACCAATAAACAGTTTTCTAGAGGCGTATATATATATATATATATATATATATATATATATATATATATATATATATATATATATATATATATATATATATATATATATATATATATATATATATATATATATATATATATATATATATATATATATATATATATATATATATATATAATGTGCGTCACAACTTTACGGTAAGCCCCATCTAAAACCCTTCCTGAGCGCTGACATGTCCCTTTATTGAATACACCGTACAAAACGTGAGGTGGCGCGTTACTTTAAATGCGGCCGTGAAATGTACTTGCAAAAGGAATCGCCATGCATATATTTTTTCCACTGCACGTTTCTTTTAAAAAAAAAGAAATTCAGAACAGATACTTTCCTTTCTAAGTAGTGACGTCTGAAAGTCACAATGCACAGATGTAGCTTCCGATAACAGCTGCTATAATTGTTGTCGTACTCACAGGAACAAAAAACCAAAAAAAAACTTGTGGCATGGGGTTACACACGAAAAAATAACAAAGAGGGCAGAACATTTAAACGCAGGCGCACCCATCTAGCGGGAGCCTGTTGCGCTTGAGCGGGTAAGTGCTGGCGTATGTGTGAGACTTGCCTTTCGAACTGGTGGATATTTAATTATACAGTGAAGCTGCCCCCTATATGTTGGCGTAAGCGCACTTTTCATTGGAATCGCTCCCTTGAGAGCATGCTGTTGTAAATAAATCCACCCTACTTACACACAAATTATTTTATTTCGTCGTTGCCTAAACGCTTAAGAATAAGGCGGCCAAACCAGCAAGACTCGTTATTAACTAAACGCTAGTCATTCTACGTTATCACGATGCAATGCAAATGCAATTTTTTTTAGAAATAAGCGCTAGCTTTAGTACTGAACTCCGAGTTATTAATGAAAAACACAAATATGACTTGGGCAATTTTTCCTTGGATTGCTTGACTGGTCGTTCTCAATAAGATTGCATCTATCAAAGAAAAAACGAGCCCTTAAAGTCCTCTCCTCGATAATCGCTCAGTGAGAGTTGAGTGCTGTCCACGGATCGCTGCTTCCAGTACATATTCTTTTTTTAGCAGTATAATACTGAACATGAATTAGCAGCACGCCTAGGCTTAGGATCTCCCCTAGTGTAATTGTCGTGATGTAAATATGGGAGTTGTTCAGAGTTGTGGAAGAGCGCAAAGGATGATTTTTATTTTATGTACCAATCGCGCACCTAATTTAAATTGTAAAGAAAAAACTAAAGCCATGTTAAAAATACTATGGACTCGGTGGCTTAGCAACACCATGAAGTTGACCCAGTGCAATGCGAAGCTTTTCATCCCATTAGCTCACCGGAAAGGGCAGGGCCTTTTTCTTGACGCTTCTGAGCACTGCATTTCACACAAATGTTGGTGCTCTATCCACGCTCAAAACAGTCTGGTAATGTCGCTTGCATTTTGAAACAATTGTTCTGTTATGAAAATTTATCGGGAAACATAAAGCCCTTGATGTAGCCAGAGTGCAGAATGAATTAACAATATGTCTCCTATGGTACACAAAAGAAACAATCATCGCAATGCTGCTGATGGACAGCTAAAAGTAGAATCAGAAGTATTTTCTTGAATTATGAGAGGTCATCGTCACGCGTAGATGCGATGTTGCTGCGTAGTGCGAGCTCCGTCCACGTGGTGTCAGTAATGTGATGCAGTTCGGTGATGGTCGGCTCTGGCTTCTCTGAAACCAGATTCAGCTCAGACGTTCATCTTACTTGTTAAGGGCTACTTTGCAAGTCCTAAGTCACGTCCCATAAAGAACGCAAAGGAAAAGTGGCAGGCTGGGCACTCACGCCATCACCTATTTCGTAACTGTGTTCAACTTGATGAGGCGACGACAACTTAGGTCATAGATGGGCACGAATTCTCAGAAGGAGCCTAGTATGTCGTCACGACCACTCTTCATACACAATAAATACACTAAAAACAATTATGTAGTCTAATAACCGTTGCTGTCACCTTCGTCATTCCTCACTCTTCTTCTTCCTCCCTTAAGCCGATGTCCCTCAGTCATTCCTTCCCGCAACGTTATTCTGATCTGTATGGAGAAATGTGCGCAGGTGATATAACAGAATGCTCGGTAACAACGAGCGCAGCCTGCACAGTGGGCTGTTGTATGCACGGATATTTTGCGACACATCACCTAACAACATATCATTGGAATGATTACATGTTTGAGGCCATTAATTATGTTTGGAAGAAGACCAGGTCTCCTTTATTCAAACGAAAAATGTTTATATCAAGGAAGAATTCCTCCGGGCCATTAAAACAATGTTTAGAGTTCTAACGGCAGGATGTTGAACACATCAATGCGATGTGCGTGCGCACTGCGCAGTGGTTAAATCCGCGACTTAGCAGAAAATCCATGCATTAGGCTTGTTGCAGATTAACTTTGCGAGCATGTTCATGAAGCCGATTCTCGGCGCGTTCCTCGCATCAGTAGTTACAATGTTGCGGGTTTGTGCACACCTCATATTGACGCACCTTTTTTTAATGTACAATCTTTAAGCGCACATATTTTTCGTGAATTCGCTGCACCATCGCTCCCGTCTCTATCTTCCTGTATGCCATCATTTTCAACTATTCTACCAATGTCCTGGTAAAGCCGCACTCCTTTCCCACCGTACATGTCAGAGTTTGGTATCGTGGAGTCTTTTTCTTTCTAACCTATGTAGCAGTTTTAGTATAGCTTGCAGTGCACAGATGAATGAATGGTACAGTAGAAAACATCTCTTTACTCTGTTGGTAACATTAGGCAGTTATATATCATTAGGTATCGAGGATTTCTTCAACCGACCCTACACTGCACTTACACAGAAATTGTGTTGACGATAATGCATTATCAACGGGAATATGAACAAATGATTTTGTTCGCATTATCGTACTCACCAATCAGTTGCACGGGCATGAAAGCGCGTGTTAGAAAACTTGAGGTATACATTTATCGCCTCAAAAGTCCACTAACACAATTGTTACTGGTGTTAGACTTCTTGCATGCACATAGACGTAAACTGCCACCGGCAAGTGGCTTCAAAAATGAATTATTTGTTCAAAATAGAGTCCTGTTCCTACAGCGACAATTCTCTAACCATCTATATTATTTTGGTGTTTCTTATTTTTGCACGATTGTTTTTTTCTTCGAAACTGAACAGTGTAATTGCACTTAGATTCCTGTTAGATTACAACGCTTCATGCTCATCCCATTCTAAATTGCAGAGAAGACTCCTTGCAAGTGTCGCGCATTGTGCCCATTTTTATATGAAGGGCTGTCTCTGATTTGAACACAATTATATGTACAAGCTTTACCGTAACGAACTAATGGAGCAGAATTTGCCGGCGCAAAGCTTTTAATTTTTTTTCATGCAACTAATGTGCATGACATATAAACATGGTAAATTTGTTCTAGTCTCAAAGAAATTTCGTAAAATCACAATTTCAAAAGTCTATTTTCATTTTTAGGTGAACATGAAGATCACCGTTGGCTCTCTTGGTCAATGTTCGTTATTCTATGCGTCATTTCAACAACATGCAAGTATACCAATATTTTAAGCCTTACAG
>JALIZH010029021.1:0-12500 GCA_030522465.1 Rhipicephalus appendiculatus | reverse complement strand
TGCTGGCTGTCGTCGTTGAAGGATCCCTCAGGCCGTCTCGCCCGCTGGGCTCTTCGCCTGCAAGACTACGACATCCGCGTGCTATACCGCAACAGACGTCAGCATGCTGACGCCGACGCCCTCTCGCGCTCCCCTCTGCCTGACGACAATGCCCCCTGCTCAGTATCTTCCATTGCCGTTTCTGTCATCGATGTTCACATCATCGCTACCGAACAGCGCAAGGACAATTGGATCGCCCAGCTGATCGACTTGCTCTCTGATCCGTCGGCAACACAATCCCCTCGCGCCTTGCGTCGCCAAGCTCATCATCCTGCACCGACGCAATTACAACGCCGACGGCCGGCAGTGGCTACTCGTGATACCTCGCAGTTTGCGGTCGGAAATATGTGAGTCCTTCCACTCGGATCCGCAATGCGCGCACTCTGGGGTAACCAAAACATACCACCGCATTCGACAACGCTACTTCTGGCGAGGGATGTACCGCTACGTGCAGAAGTTCGTTCGCTCGTGCCTCGATTGCCAGTGCCGCAAACCGTCAACGCACATGTCTCCAGCTGGTCTACAACCGTTACCTTGCCCTGACCGTCCGTTTGGGCGCGTGGGTATCGATTTGTATGGACCACTCCCTCTGACATCGGCTGGTAACCGCTGGGTCATCGTCGCCGTAGACCATCTAACGCGATACGCCGAAACCGCCGCCCTCCCTGCGGCTACTGCGCGCGATGTTGCCTCCTTCCTGCTGCACCGATTCATACTGCGTCACGGTCCACCCCAGGAGCTTCTCAGCGATCGAGGCCGTGTCTTCCTGTCGGAAGTCGTCGAAGCCATCCTGACGGAGTGCCATTCTGTCCACCGCAAAACTACTGCTTACCACCCGCAGACGAATGGCCTCAGCGAACGCTTTAACCGCACCCTCGGCGACATGCTTTCAATGTACGTCGCCGCCGACCACACGAATTGGGATGCTATACTGCCCTTCGTCACCTACGCTTACAACACCGCCCCTCAGAGCACTACTGGTTTTTCGCCCTTCTTCTTACTATACGGACGGCACCCGTCGCACACCATCGACACGATACTCCCGTACACGCCGGATCAATCTGAGTGTGCCCCTATTTCTGACACAGCCAGGCTTGCCGAAGAGTGTCGCGAGCTTGCCAAGACCTTTACGACGAATGAACAAGAGCGGCAGAAGAGTATTCGTGATGGCTCCGCCACTACTGAGCCCACGTTCCTCCCTGGAGCGCTCGTATGGCTCTCGGTCCCTGCCTCCGCAGCTGGCCTCTCTTCAAAACTACTGCCGAAATACGAAGGCCCCTACCGTGTCATCGAGCGCACATCTCCGGTCAACTACCTCATCGAACCTATCGAACAATCTTCGGACATGCGCCGTCGAGGGCGCGACATTGTCATCGTGGACCGTCTGAAGGCCTATTATGACCCGCTCATTGTGACAAGCTGTTAGGTCGCCCGGCGGCTCCCTTTCCGTACCCGGGGTAATTGTAGCGAAGCCTTGGAACTGAGTAATGGGTTGCACTCTCGAGCGCCTTGTAGTGGGTCATCTCCAAAGAAGGACGCCGCTCGCGCTCAGAGTTCGTGCCTGGGCGTGGCTGTCGCCATCCCGCAGTTTATCTGAGTTCCGGCAAATAAACGCCTTAACAATATATATATATATATATATATATATATATATAGCCAGCGGAGCGAGGTAGGCTTGGCCCCCCCCACACGCGAACGAGTTGGTACGCCACTGGCTCTATGGTCCTGGCCCCACCGTTCTTGCATTCGCGCACCAGCCCTCCGAGATGGCGTTCCCCGCGCGCAACACGCGCTTCTCCCTCGTCTTCGGTTTCCCCTCCATGTTTCTATTCCATCTACTTCTCTTCTTGTCTGTCTCCTCCTTTGCCACTTCTTTTTCTCATCCCTGGTAGTCATCATGTGAAGTCACGTTAACTGACGCCATAGTGTCGTAATATTGATGTCACTGCGGTGTCACTGTAGTGACACACGTTGACGTCATCACGTTGTGATACCCTTACGCATTACTCATGCCGACGCCTACAGTCATTTTTGGCGTTCTTTGAGCCATCGAAGGCTTCCGCATGAATAATAGCCGATACAATCTTCTGAGAAGGTGGCTTTCGTCTAAGTAGTCATCTTAAACAAATGGATAAGGAACCGTGTGACACTTTCTTTATGGCGGTGATTGTCTTACGCGAAAAAAGGTCCGCATGCTTCCGTGCTGAGTTGGCGTAGAAATCGTTACACACTTAAAAGAGAAAACTTAGGGTGTTATCCGCTCTGCTTGGGAGGAGCCTTAAAGGGCCCTAAAACAACTAACAGACGCTCGCGTGCTGCTCTCCATGCCGTTCCTCTATCGACAACAGCCATTATGACGTCACCTGTATGATTAGGTGACGTCGCGAGCAACAGACGCTGTCAATGGGCGAACAAGAGCCTGTTTTAACAGGAAAGTGTTTTATGCCGGGGCCCACCAAGACTTTAGTGATTTTTTTCCGTCACGGATATGACGTTCATAAAATGGACGCCACCAAATGAGAAAGAAAAAAAAATTCCCATCTCCCGCTAAAGGGAACCATGTGTGGATGCGAAGCAGCTCGGAGATAATTAGCTTGAGCGGGAGCAACGTCGCCGCTCTCATTTCACGGCAGTGGTCCGGGCGCTCATCGCGGCGCTGCACAGGAGAGAGAATGAGGCGCGCGCGCTCCGTCATTTTCATACCGCGGAACTACCGTGGCGCCCCCAGCGGAGTATGCAGCTGTCACACCACCTGTCGTGCGCGCCGCTCCGTAGATGATTCCTAGAGGAAAGGACGGGGGGGACCGTAGGAGAGGAGAGAGAGGGGCAGGGGACATGCGTGCGCTGTAGGGGGACGCGGGAGCCACTCCGTAGAGGAGAGGATTTCTACAGGAGAGAGGGAACGCGCATGCGCTGTGGGACGCCGCTCCGTAGAGTAGATGATTCCTAGAGTAGAGGAAGGGGGTGAGCGTACGAGAGCATAGGGGGAGGGGACGCGGGGGGCCGCTCCGTGGGGTAGAGGATTCCTAGAGGAGAGAAAGGGGGGTGAGCGTAGGAGAGAGAGGGGGGGACGCGTATGCGCTGTGGTGGTGTGGGACGCGGGAAGGAGGGACGGACTAAGCCCCCTCCAAACACATGCAAGCAATTTTAAGGAATGGGGTCAACCTGGGCGACAGACACCACCTGCCTAGCCATTGCTAAGCAGCCTCTGTGTGCTCTCGGCCATGACTCTGATGACTGTGATAGGGTTGACGGCCTTCATATTACTACAGTGTTCTGGTTCGCATAATGGGTGCTTCCCTACTTCATGAAAGTGGCCGGACGCGGGACGCGGTACGGGGGGACGCGGGACGGGGGACGCGGGACGGACATAGCCCCCAGCATAAGATACTTCGCATCTAAAAAAAATTCCCAGCCGAAGATGCCGCCCGGGTCCAAGGACTTCGCGCCTTCATCTGAGGCACGGTCATCATTGACGGAGAGTGGGACGGAACAGGGGGAAATCCCCTCTTCCCCCGCCTCGCCCGAAGGAGCCAATAAAGTTTATTCATTCATTCATCTCCCGCTAAAGGGAACCATGTGTGGATGCGAAGCAGCGGGGAGATAATTAGCTTGAGCGGGAGGAACGTCGCCCCTCTCGTTTCACGGCAGCGGTCCGGGCGTTCATCGCGGCGCTGCACAGGAGAGAGAATGAGGTGCGCGCGCTCTGTCATTTTCATACCGCGGCGCCCCAGCGGAGTATGCAGCTGTCACACCACCTGTCGTTCGCGCCGCTCCTTAGAGGAAAGGACGGGGGGGGGACCGTAGGAGAGGAGAGCTTGCGCTGTGGGGGGTGTGGGACGCGTGAGCCGCTCCGTAGAGTATTCCTAGAGGCGAGAGGACGTGCATGCGCCGCTCCGTAGAGTAGATGATTCCTAGAACAGAGGAAGGGGGGTGAGCGTAGCAGAGCACAGGGGAGGGGACGCGGGGGGCCGCTCCGTAGAGTAGACGATTCCTAGAGGAGAGAAAGAAGGTGAGCTTAGGAGAGAGAGGGGGGAGGGGACGCGCATGCACTATGGTGGTGTGGGACGCGGGAAGGAGGGACGGACTAAGCCTCCTCCAAAACATGCAAGCAAGATTAAGGAATGGGGTCAACCTGGGCGACAGACACCACCTGCCTAGCCATTGCTAAGCAGCCTCTCTGTGCTCTCGCCCATGACTCAAGGAATGGGGTCAACCTGGGCGACAGACACAACCTGCATAGCCATTGCTAAGCAGCCTCTCTTTGCTGTCGGCCATGACTCTGATGACTGTGTCAGGGTTGACGGCCTTCATATTACTACAGTGTTCTGATTCGCATAATGGGCGCTTCCCTACTTCATGACAGTGGCCGGACGCGGGACGCGGGAGGGACGGACAGAGCCCCGAGCATAAGATGCTTTGCATCTAAAAAACTTTTAGAAAAATGTTGCCCCACCCGGAATCGAACCTCCGACTCCTCGGCCCGCGATGGTATGCGCCCGACGCTCTACCGACTGAGCTAAAATAGCAGACGAAGGCCGTTATACCAACGCGCCTTATATCACAATCTATCTCGCTCGGTGCTCTCTGTCCGTTTTTGCGCAGTTACATAATGAATCATTACCAACTGGCCCAACTTACCACTCTTCTGCTCTCTGTTGGCGGCGCTAAAGTCCCTAGATAAAGTAGCGCCAACCGCACCCCTTCGCCTCTGCCTCCTCTCCTAGCAGCTGCAGCAGCGCCTCTATGGTGTCCGCCAGGAAACTGCCGAAAGCACGGCCGGCGGTGGCGACAGGCATACCCTTTCACTGGCATACCCTCTCCCGTGCGCTGGGAGAGGGTATGCACAGAGGACGGACAAGATGGCGCTTGCACTACTAAGCATAGGGGTAAACAGGGGAGAGGAGGAGCCTGCACACTGACACGTATGGCGCTGCTTTAATTATTCTAGGGACTTTAGGGGGGCACCGGGTGGTGCCGCCGTCTGTGAGCGATGAAGAGAAGTAATGCGGCATGACACAAGCACCGACAGAGAACGATTCGTGACGACGCAGTTAAAGCATGGCGTCCAAGATCACGCAATCTAGGAGGCCATGGTGAAAGCGTCTTGATGGCAGCAACAAACACTGGTCGCGCTAGCACTGGGGAGTCGCCCTAGACGCAGTTATGTGTCCCTTCAGTTATGCTTTTTGCCTTTCACTTCGTGTTAGCGTGTGACGGCTCGTTGTCTGTGTAGTGCAGCTTCCACATGCACCAGCGGTGTTTCACCGCCGACTACTTCGAGTGGGATAGCACCGACTAATAAAACTGAGGGACACTTTGTACATTCCAAAGTGTGTAAGGCGAAAGTGTACGGCCATTGGACTGACTATACCATGTTTTTTTTTCTTTTACACTCTCAGTGGGGTAACACACAAACCGAATGTGTGCGCGTTTTCTTGTTTAATTTTTTACCGCGAGTCGCACCGAGACGCGAGACTAATCTTCCTGCGTTCGCATGCGTTCGTATTTTCTCGCACGTTGCGCATCGTGCAAACGCCATCCGCGTTCCGGCACTCAAATAGACGGACCCTTTGTAAATTCCAAAGTGTGTTTCGCGAACGCCTGTGTCCATTGAGACGGCGTCGGTCAGAATGATTCCAAACGCTGGGCACAGCGACGCTACGCAAGCAAAGCGCGAGCGCTGTAGAGTACGACGCGACCGGCGTGCGCTTGCGCATCCCGGCGGCCACCTGGCTCCGTGCCAGGGCTCGGACGGATGGACGGACCTGGACGGACGGAAGGACACGGACGGACGAGCGGATGGACGGACACGGATGGACGGACACGGACGGACGAGCGGATGGACGGACACTGATGGACGAACACGGACGGACGGACGGACGCGAACGGACGGACGGACGGACGCCGGACGGACGTGAGCATGAGACATCAAAGGCTTTCACCTGAAAAGCTAAGAAACTCCTACGAGAAGTCTTGAAGAAGCAGACGTGCACCTTGGGTGTTGTGATGCAAATTTTTCTTTTCGTTGGTAATGGCCCTCTATGGCTGAGCCACTGAGAGTCTTTTAAGGCGAAAGCCTTTAATGTCTCATGCTCACGTCCGTCCGGCGTCCGGTGTCCGTCCATCCGGTGTCTGTCCGTCCGTCCGTTCGCCGGTGTCCGTCCGTCCATCCGTCCGCTCTCCGTCCATCTGTCCGTCCGTCCATCCATCCGGTGTCCGTCCGTCCGTCTGTCTGTCCGTCCGTCTGTCCGTCCGTCCGTCCGGTGTCCGTCTGTCCGTCCGTCCGTCCGTCCGTCCGGTGTCTGTCCGTCCGTCCGTCCGTCCGTCTGTCCATCCGTCCGGTGTCCGTCCGTCCGTCCGTCCGTCCATCCGTCTGTCTCCCTGTCTGTCTGTCTGTCTGTCTGTCCGTCCGTCCCGTCTATCCGAGCTCTGGCACGAACCCAGGTGGCCGCCGGGATGCGCATGCAATTGTCTAGGACGACTCGAAGGCGATGGACTCTCTTCTTTTTCTTCTCAGTTTCTTGTATTGATCATAACCCCCTCCCCCTCCCGCTCTTCCCTCGCCGCCGGAAGCTCTCTGCGCCCAACACAGTTTATTAAGGCGAAAGCCTTTAATGTCTCATGCTCATGTCCGTCCGGCGTCCGGTGTCCGTCCGGTGTCCATCCGTCCGTCCGTCGGTCGGTCCGTACGTCTGTCTGTCCGTCTGTTCCTCCGTCCGTCCGTCTGTCCGTTACGTCTGTCCGTCCACTCGCCCGTCCACCTTTCTGTCTGTCTGTCCGTCCGTCCGCCCGTCCGGGTGTCTGTCTGTCCGTCCGTCCGTCCGTCTGTCCGTCCGTACGTCTGTCCATCTGTCCGTCCGTCCACCCATCCGTCCGTCTGTCCGTCGGTCGGTCCGTACGCCTAACTGTCCCTCCGTCCGTTCGTCCATCTGTCCGTCCATTCGTCCGTCTGCCCGTCCGTTCCTCCGTCCGTCTGTCCGTCCGTCCGTCTGTCGATCTGTCTGTCTGTCCGTCCGTCCGTCGGTCTGTCCGTCCGTCTGTCCGTCCGTCCGTACGTCCGTCTGTCCGTCCGTCGGTACGTCCGTCTGTCCGTCTGTGCGAGCTGTGGCACGGAGCCAGATGACCGCCGGTATGCGCAAACGGACGCCGGTCGAGTCGGACTCTACAGCGCTCACTCTTTGCTTGCGTAGCATCCCTGTGCCCAGCGTTTGCAATCATTCTGACCGACGCCGTCTCAGTGGACACAGGCGTTCACGGATTACACTTTCGAATTTACAAAAGGCCCGTCAATTTAAGCGCTGGAACGCTATGGCGTTTGCACGATGCACAAAGCGCGAGAAAATACTAACGCATGCGAACGGAGGAAGATTTGTCTGGCGTCTCGCTGCGACTCGCGGTAAAAAAAATTAAAAAAGAAAACACGCACACATTCGCTTTGTGTGGTATCGCACTGAGAGTGTAAAAGAAAAAAAATTACACCATCTCCCGCTACAGGGAACCATGTGTAGATGCGAAGCAGCTGGCGCTAACGCTTACACTGGCGGCGGCGTTGACGCTGGCGCTCATCGCAGCGTTGCGCAGGAGAGAACACTGGGGAGGCGCAAAGCACGCAGTGATGGAGCGGTGTTTCCTACTGGAGCGGTGTTTCCTGCGCATGCACAGTGGGAGTGTGGAAGCCGCGGGCAGGGATGCCTAGAGGTGAGAGGGGGAGCGTAGGAGGGGATAAAGCAGGGAAGGCGCATGCGCAGTGAGGGTGTGGTTGCCGCGGGGAGGGATGCCTAGAGGAGAGAGAGGGGGAGAGGAGGTTTTATTTTTATTTTTGTTTGAAAGGTTTGCGCATGCGCAGTAAGGGTGGTCACGCCGCACACCACCACCACCACCGGATTAAGCTTCGCCATAAGATGCTTCACATCTAAAAGACATGGCATAGTCAGTGGAACGGCCACACGCTTTCGCCGAACACCCTTTAGAAAGTACAAAGTGTGCTTCAATTTTTTGACAAAGCAGTTGGTTTAACAAACCAACATACGAAACATTAATCAAGAATTAAAGTGAAAACTATATATGTACAGAAAATTACACTTAGTAAGAAGTTCACTGCATACGGTAAACCACTCCTAATTACAACCAAAATGTAAGTTCAATGATCTAAACTAGATAGTCTAGCTCTAACGCGGTTGAGCGGCCGAGCGGAGAAGAACCCGAGTTCAGTCTGACCAAAACACGGATGCTTGATTGGTCGAGTTGACGTGGGCTGGCTGGCGACGACGATAGAGTGGCGGCAGGTGTGCGAGACGTTGAGATGCCAGGGGCAGACGGGGACACGGACGAACGGACGGATGGGCACGGACGGATGGACACGGACGCACGGACGGACGCCGGACGGAAGTGAGCATGAGACATTAAATGCTTTCGCCTTAAAAGTGCTTGTGATGGAAACGCGATTAAATGTGGGCCCAGGATCCGTTCATTGAAATGACTCAGCAATCAGGCCTTCAAACACGAAACACAGACGACTTTATACACAGCTCTAAAACCCACACAAAATATTTACAGCCTCAATAGTGTTCAGCAATTGACCGTCGGTCTACTCTCGCGACGTGCCGCGCACTCCTACATTCACCTCCTCACTGTCGTTGCGGTCACCCTGGTGGTCGTCGTCGCGGCGATGTCGCTGCGTGGCCCGACGAAGGTCGCGATGGCTCGTCACCGCGTCCGCCCCGGTTGTGACAGGTCGGCAGGGAGTCGTAACGGTTGATCCCAGGTTGTCACCGTGCCTGGCTAGCGGTTAGCCAGCCGCTTCCAGCTGCGGCATCGCCTCTGGTCGCTCCGGGACCCTCGCACCAGGCCGCTAGGGCAGCAGGCCGCTGGCGCCCCACGGAGCCAAAGACGTGATCTCGGCGCCGCCGGAACGGTCGCACCAGGTCGCTCTAACAGCAGGCCGCTGGTGCACCGAGGACTCGACGAACTGCCGTCGCCGATGTCCGCCCGCTCTCGTTCCGCTCGAGGCTCTCGAGCCTCTTCTTCTTTTCTCGGCCCGTGCTTTTCTCCGCCACAATCATCATCGTCACTCCTCGCTTGTGGTCACAAAGTAATCTTCCTCACGAGCTGTCTCCTCGTACTGTCACGGCCACACACCACTATCCACATCATCACAACTGCCCCCCCACTTAAGAGAGTTGCCCGCAACTATTCTATAAACACAGGAGAAGGTGGTGTATGAGTGCTGGCACGTGCGGATTGTTCATAAGTAGTCCAACTTGTTTACACATGCAAATTCACCATAGTTTACCAAGGGTCTACATAAGTGTCTACATAAGTACTATAGGTACAATAATAACAGGTTGAAAACACTTATCACAGGTCTGCATAGGAATAGACCTTAAACTTCTATTTAAACACTCGCGCGCGCGCAGCCTGAGCGTCTTCGCGATGTCTGGGCCTTGCCGCATCGGACCTGTATATGATGACGTGTCGTTCTTCTTTCTGTCTCCACGGTGGAATATGGTTTTCTTCTTTCTTTGTTCTAGTCGTGGGTGGGTGCTTGAAGTTCCTCAAGTGGTGGCCATTCCTCTTGAAACATGCCATCCCGAATCGGCACACTGGCTTGTCATAGTGGTCCCACTTCCCGTTAACTTCAATGTCGATCACGTTCTCCTGAAGCTCGGCGGTGATGGTTCTGCCATCGGCACGGTCCTTGGACTCGTCCTCGTGTCTGTTCTCGTCTTCGTCTCTCAATGAAGGTTCGCAGTACGAGACCTTGGGATGACGAAACTGCTTGAAGTGCTGTACATCTCTCCTGAAACACTTTCTTCCGTACCTGCACTTCTGTTGCTTTGACGGCTGGCGCCTCTGTACTCCCATGAAGGTTGTTGATTCGGTTGTGGTCTTGCCGGCTTCGTTTACACTACAGGCTTTGGCCTTTGTGGATGTGGCTGTCGTCATCACTCTCGCAGCCCTGCCTAATAGCCTGCATGGCTGTGTCATTGTGCCGCGCATCGACGACTTGCTCTCGCCATCATCGCGCTTGTTCGCGAAACCACCAGCACTCTTCTCCACGATGCCCTTCTTGACACAACATTGCTTACAGGACTTGTTGAAAGTACTTTGAGAGCTCAGGTCTCTGTTCGTCGTCTTGGGAACGGCTGAGACTCTCGACAACCTTCCTTTAGATGAGGGCACCTGGCTAGCGGCACTGGCTTTGGTTGACGAGTCCGGATATTCCCAGTCAGGATCTGGCTCGTGCGGCTCCTTGACACCTGGGATATTGCCGAGCACAAGGTCATATAAGGTATTCCTCATGCACAATGCATTTATGTCCCCAATGAGGTATGGCGTATGAACAGAGATGCGCGCTTCGGGCAGTTGTTTGACATTGCCGTCCACGAGCATGACTTTCCTGGTTTCTCCAGTTAGACAGCGGTCAGGAACCAGGTCACGCCGCACAATTGTTGTGTTGCTGCCTGTGTCTCTCAGGACCTGCGCAACTTGTCTCAGTACTCGTCCTTGGACAACTGGCATGCTGTCGACTGCTAGCCTTGGGGGCTTGTTCTTCGTGTTGCGGCATTCAATTGCAGCGCAGGTCTTTCGCATAGGTTCAGCAGGAGAACCTGACTCTCGCTCTTCGTCCCTTTCCATTATGACACAGGACACCTGCTTTTCAGGCTTGTTCTTGCAGTCAGCCGTTTTGTGTCCAGGCTGTCCGCATGACTTGCATTTCTCGGATTCTTTTCTTGCTTCTCGACACTCGTGTGCCTTATGCCCTTTGCGGTTACAAAAGAAGCAAATCGACTGCTGCTTGATCTGTGACACAACAACCCTGGGGTTAGTAACACTCTGGGCCTCCTCTGCGACCTTCCCAATGTTGTTGATGCCCTGGGCTTCGAGGAAACGGTCGGTGGTGTCCGCAAGGGAAGTAAGGGTTTTGCATTCCCTTTCCTTCAGAAAAATAGCTAGCTTTGGGCTACAACAACGCAGGAACTGCTCGCTAATGACGTGGTCTCGGAGGCCCTCGAAAGTTTTGGGAACGTCGGCCATCTCGATCCAATTGTCAAAATAGCTGGATATCCGCGCGGCAAACTGCTTCCCTGTCTCGCCATCCTGCGGTTGTACCTCCCGAAACTTCTCCTTATACCCTTGGGCTGTAAATCTGAACCTTTGTAGAAGCGCCTTCTTCACCTTCTCGTAGTCGAGGGAGTCAGCTGCGGTCATACGCCCAATCACAGTCAGTGCCTGGCCACTCAAGCACATGCTTATGGCGATGGCCCATTTATCTCGAGGCCAGTCCTGTCCCGTGGCTACGCGCTCGAACCTCTGCAGGTACGCATGGAGATCGTCGCGGCGCTCATCAAATAGCGGCAGTAGCTTCTGCGGGTTCAGGCCTGAAGGGGTTGCTGACGGGGCGAGTGCTGCCGCCGCAGATGGCTCACGCGGGGCACCCTCCTGAAGCTTGAGCTTAAGCTTCAGTATCTCGAGCTGCCTTTCGTCCGCTAAGCGCTGTCTCTCTGCTGCTTCTTTGGCTGCATCTCGTTCAGCCGCCCGTTCGTCCCTCTGCCTAACCTGCTCTCTTTCGACCCACTCACGAAGCTCTGCGCCAGACAATCCTAACTGCGTAGCAATGACCGCTAGCTTATCTAAATCCATCTCGGTCATCTAGTGTTTCATGAATACACCTGAATGCTGGTCTCCGCGTTAGGGATTTTACTGGCGGATCCTGGCAGGCTCGCCAGATTGTGATGGAAACGCGATTAAATGTGGGCCCAGGATCCGTTCATTGAAATGACTCAGCAATCAGGCCTTCAAACACGAAACACAGACGACTTTATACACAGCTCTAACACCCACACAAAATATTTACAGCCTCACTAGTGTTCAGCAATTGACCGTCCGTCTACTCGCGACGTGCCGCGCACTCCTACATTCACCTCCTCACTGTCGTGATTCCTCACGAAGGTCGCGATGGCTCGTCACCGCGTCCGCCCCGGTTGTGACAGGTCGGCAGGGAGTCGTAACGGTTGATCCCAGGTTGTCACCGTGCCTGGCTAGCGGTTAGCCAGCCGCTTCCAGCTGCGGCATCGCCTCTGGTCGCTCCGGGACCCTCGTACCAGGCCGCTAGGGCAGCAGGCCGCTGGCGCCCCACGGAGCCAAAGACGTGATCTCGGCGCCGCCGGAACGGTCGCACCAGGTCGCTCTAACAGCAGGCCGCTGGTGCACCGAGGACTCGACGAACTGCCGTCGCCGATGTCCGCCCGCTCTCGTTCCGCTCGAGGCTCTCGAGCCTCTTCTTCTTTTCTCGGCCCGTGCTTTTCTCCGCCACAATCATCATCGTCACTCCTCGCTTGTGGTCACAAAGTAATCTTCCTCACGAGCTGTCTCCTCGTACTGTCACGGCCACACACCACTATCCACATCATCACAGTGCTGCAGTAAGCGGTGCAGAAAGGCGATGATGTCGACGG
>JALIZH010029020.1:0-38677 GCA_030522465.1 Rhipicephalus appendiculatus | reverse complement strand
CGCCCCCCTTGCCCCCCCCGGCTGGTACGCCTATGCACCTGGGTTTCCTTAGCGTGCGCCTGTAAATTTGAGTAGGCAGCCGTTCGCTGGCCTGAAAAATTGCGGGAGGGGAATACAGGCTGTGGTGGCCGAATTTCCATAGAGGCAAAATGTTTTAGGGTCGTGTTCACAGATGCACGTTAAAGAACGCCAGGTGGTCGGAAATGGAGTAGCCTTCTACTGCGGCGTCTGTCATACATCTATCGTGGTTTTGGAGCGTAATACCCCTCAATATCTAATAATAATAATAATAATAATAATAATAATAATAATAATAATAATAATAATAATAATAATAATAATAATAATAATAATAATTTTATTATTATTATTATTATTATTATTATTATTATTATTATTATTATTATTATTATTATTATTATTATTATTATAGGAAGGCGGTTCTTACGTTCCGCCTCTTTGAAATGCGGCTGTCGTAACCGCGAATCGAACCCACACCCTCGCACATAGCAGCCCGACCTCACAGCCAATAACCAACGACAGCGGGCGGCTCGGTTTCCGCCATCACTTGTGTTGACATCTACAGTCTGTGGCTTGGAAATATGACTGTACTCCGTCACTACGACGACCGAGCACTTGAAGTTGAGCGGGAATCGACCCTGACCTATGGCAAAGTCATGTGGAACCTCGAGCTGCCGAGGCTGGGAATGGAAGCCACAGCATTGTACTTAGCAGCAGAACGCCGTAAACACTCAAGGCTAAGGCGGATAGAATTGATGACGGGTGTCCTGTTATTAAAAAAAAAAAAAAAAAACACGGCTGATCCCTCTGTCAAAGGAATCGGTATAACACGAAAGTGAAACGCGTATTCACATAAGTAGTTGAGCGTTTATTGTGCATTGTTTCGCCACAAGGGAGAAGGAATGAATGCTGCAGCAACAAATTGTAATGTGACGTGAAGGACGGCAAGCAGCTCGAAACATGCAGCGCGCACCTCAAGCAGAAAGGACGCACGAAATCAGCATACACAAGACGAGCACGGACTGTCACAGCTCGACATTTAAAGCGCGCTGCTCTAAAACAAAGACGCACGAAACGAACGCACAAGCATACACAGGACCAGGGGTGGGCAGTATCGAAGATACATGTATCTTAGATACTATCTTAGATACTCTTTTGGTATCTTGTATCTGTATCGCGATACGTCTCGCAAAACGAGTATCTGTATCTGTATTTCCGATACATTGAATAATGTATCGTGTATCTTAAGATACAAGATACTGCTATCAAAACGCCACCCTGCGAAACAACAAACGTCAGGTGATCTCTGCTTCTAAAGCTGATACTGCTGCCACTAAGCCACCTCAATTAAGCTAACGACAGTGATATTCATTTGTCTTTTTGCCAGAGTGCTCCAGTGACGATAACAAATAGGGTCTATACGCGTATCTACTGGTGGAGCAAAGTCACGTGATGGCGCTCGAGCCATCTCGACAAAAACAAGCTCGCAAACGTCTAGCTGTATCGGTGCCATGAACCTTGTTTGTAGCCACGGTCTGTGCTATGTACTACAATGCGTGCGGCGTCTTTCACTCAAATTTTGAGGCGGCTATAGTGTGTTTATCGAAGTTTGTCTTTAGTGGTGCCTCGTTGCAAAGTATCAAAAATGCAAGAATGTGGTTGCGTTGCGTCTCGCTGATTTCACACAGATTTGAATGATCTCATTGATGTAAGCTTGACTTGCACACTATGAGATTGACTTATATACCAATTAGATTCTAACAAGCGTCGCTCCACTGGTGTCGATGCTATATGCAATAGAACAAGCATTTACGTCACAGATGATATTTTGGCGTACTGTATCTTTGTTTTTCTTGCTAAATTATGCAACAACATTTAAATGATAGCTTAATTGCTAGCACAAGTGCTCTCTTTGCTGTCCTCCGTTTCCATCCCACACATTACATAGGCCTCTGTGCAGTTCTTTTTCCCCGTTTGTTAACTGTAATAAATATTTTGTAACCTCCTCCTCTATTCCTTCTCTTATGTATTCTTATTTTTAATTGTGTGCGTCATTGCCACTATTTAAATATCTACATTCCATGTGAGTTTACTGTTCAGGCGATGTTAGGGCAAAGGTAAAATAATCTGAGCGTGCCTAGTGCTTCCAGGAACAAAAATTCTGCTTACGATTTAATAAAACAGAGAATTTGAGTTTACATTATAGCAATGAAAATTATAACAAACAAAAAAAAAAAGAACCGGCAGATCCCACGCACTGTGGGAATCGATGTAATGCGAAGCAGCCAGCAAGGAGCAAATCATGCTGTACTACGATTTTCTCATCAGCATCCCCACGAGCCCTTTAGTGCTATTTTCCGTGGGCACTGAGTGTTCTACTGTCTGACTTTAACACCTAAGTTGACGATACATCATGCTCCATTTTCATAGCTTTTAGGGGTGCCACCTGTATCGTGTTAATAAAGGATGTCATGTAACTGGAACCAAATATATACAAAGAAAGGCTTAACATCAACTGAATAAAACCAACAATGGGGTTTACTGCGATGTGGGTCTCATTATGGTAGTTTTATATTGCGCTTAATTTCTTAACTAGGATTAAAGATGTAACATTTCGGCTATTCATTTTGGGGCCAAGTGTGTTTCTTTGCGTTTTAGAGGGCATTCTAAAATGACAGATCTGGCTTTTTGTGGAAAGGTACACGCTACGTAGTGATTTTTCCGGCGTTTAAAGTAAGCCGTAGAAATATGACCACGTGATTGCGCTCGTACGCTATTGTGCTGTAGCGCTCTCAGACGTGCTTCGAGCAAAACAACCGGCAAGCGAACCGCGGCGAAATGAGCGGCCGTGGCTTAGGTATCGGCTCCGCAGCTCGTTAACATTTCTGACCGCCACAGAAGGCAAAGAAACACCGTCGTCCCTGACAAGCGACACGCTGACGGTCCGCGCGCCAGATGTTTCGCTCGATGCGTGTTTAAGAGCGCTGAAGTACGATAGCGCATGAGCGCAGTCACGTGGTTTTATTTGATATGTCGCGTGCTTTCTTTAAAAGCCAAAAAATATTCCCCATGCAGCATGTACGCCGCCAAAAAACAATTGCTTCGGTCGTTTTTAAATGCGTTCTACGATGTGACGAGGCGCACTCGGCCCTAAAGTGAATAATAAAAATGTTGGATTATTGACCATAGTTAATCAACCAACTAAGCGCAATATAAAAATACCATAACGAGCGCCACATGACGGTAAAATATGCCCGTTGGTTTCATTCAGTCAGGGTTAAACACTTGTTTTTTTTTTTAAATATTTGTTTGTGCTTACGTAAAACACCCTGAATACTTATTCACTTAGTCATTTTTTATTGCGGAACTACCTTGCTATTTGACTTAGGCGTATTCGCTTTCTTTTTTTAGGTCCCTGGAAAGTAGTTTTTTGTGTTACAAAAAAGCTGGTAAGCAGGCTAGAAGTTGCAATAGTGTGAATAAAAGTGATATCCTGCGACGCTTTTTGCCACGTACAATACATCTGGGAAGCTTCTGGGCGGTAAAAGTTCTCTCAAAGAGGAAATGGTAAAAGATGGCACGTTAGTGAATATGTTGCTGACGTAGAGTTTGCGCAAGTTGATAGGTAGAATATGAAAAATCACTGCAGTTTTATGTCCTCAGTGAACTGTGATCGCTGACTCGGTAGTTATCGTCTTCACATGATGATTCGCAAGAAATATCGCTACCAGCGTTATTGCTGCTCTGCAGCTGTCGGGTGATGCACTACTACGGAAACGCTAATACGCTTTCGGACAAGGTAAGACTTAGCACCGCTATTTGTGCCATCTTGTGGAGGCTTCTTATTGAAGTTCTTGCAATTAATGACAACCCGCTACATGGTCGACAAGTAGACCAGCGACACCCATCAAATACAAAAGTGTGAAGTAAACAAATGCCAATAACTGGTTTCGGAATGAAACTAATATACATTAAGCAAGAAAAACGTAGCTTTAGGGACTCAAATAGATATTTCATCAAAATAAACAAAGTTGGCCGCAGTTAAGACATTTTCAAGCAAACACTTCTGTACATAGGTATTTGAGGCGCAATTATATAAATCTATAATAGCAAATTTCCAAATGTATCGAAGTATCTTAAGATACATTTGGGAAGTATCGTATCGGATACATTCATTCCGGAAGTATCTTGTATCTGTATCTCCGTTACTTCTTGCCCGAGTATCTTGTATCGTATCGCGATACAATTTCAAAGTATCTTTGCCCAGCCCTGCACAGGACGAGCGCGAACAACTGCCACAATTATTACCTCGTGCGTAAGCGGCGCGCTCCATTCGTAAACGCGGCCGCTGCGGCGAACGAAGCGAGCTTCGTGCACTCTTTAACCACTGTAACTTCAAAGCAAACTTGCGGTGGAAACACAAGGCGTGCGAAGCGCCCGAATGCCCCGATGAGAAGATAAGCGCGCGCGCACCAGCGACCACGCCGCGTGGAGGCGCACGCTCATCCCAGCGAGAGGCGCGACGACCTTTAGAGCGCGCGCTCCGTCACACCTTCGCGCCATCTCGCTAGTGATGACGAAAACGCGCTGAAGTCGAGGAGCTCTGAGGACTGCCAACGGTATATGGTGTGTATAAATAGCTTGCCGTTAGCAAGCGGAGGAACGTACGCTCCCGTAGCCGAGTGGTTTCGCGCCGCGCGCTGCGGAGCGAGAGGTCGTAGGTTCGACGCCCGGCGACGCAACTTTTTCTTCTAATTTTTCTTTGATCTCATTATGATAGTTTATATTTTACAACATCATATCCGTGACGGAAATACGTCAGAGGAGCCGTGGTGGACCCCGGCATAAAACACTTTCGTGTTAAAAAAAGTCATGGCTGATTCTTCTGTCATTTAGCAAAGCTTCAATTTGGGCTAGTTGGTACGGCATGGTAATGCAGTTGCGCTGAGCGAAATGCACAAACGATTGACGGAACAAGAGGACAGGACAGGTGGTGCGCAAACTTTCGAGGGATCGGTATAGACGTCAGACTCTGCCCAGGCCGCGCTGCGAAAAACGCCGCCACCACCGCCCTCATCGCCGCCCTGGCCATAACTGGGTAGTGCAAAGAGAGCCGTCCGCAAGCTAGTGTGCATTGGCCACTATAGAACCCCCCGTCTTTCTTTGGTGTTGAGGCGCGGTTTTCTGAAACCAAGGACCTGGAAAGCTCCTTCCGTCAATCCACCCTCGCTTCAGAAAAGTAGGAAGCTCATCAAAGTAAACTGCGGCTACAATGCAAAAGATGTTCCAGCTATTTCGGCGTGCTGCAACTCGCAAGCGCAAGCGAGCATCGCATGGCATCGAGTTCGAGGCACTCCGACGTGCGTTCTGCAATATACATAATGTCAAAGCGATGAAGTACGTACGCGAGCAATGTTTCTTACGATCAGTGGTACAAAGCTCGCTTTATCAGGCATGGATGGTCCCGGCAATTTTCGCCTTTACAGTTGCCTTCTCCATCCATCTCTCGCTTCCTGTGCGTTGAAGTGTTTTATTACGCATCTTCGAATGTACTGTTGACGGCTGTCTTCCGTTTGTATATACTGCAAATGGGGATACGTGCGTGTCCACTTTCTCGGTGTACAACGAAAAGCAAAATCGTGGCCGCCGAGATAGCTCCGGCAATCGCGAAGACCACGGGTAAGAAAAATCTGACGGTGGTCACGACCAAAATTTTGCTATTTACTTGTATGATGTGCAGAAGAGTTGATAGGCGGGCTAGTTGGTATAGATTCATTGCTACGATTAAATCCCAAGTTTCAGTCTGCGCTTGTCTGTGTACCCTCTTACTTCGTCCCGTTTGTTTGCGCTGCCAAGTTTTCATAATGACTTGTATGACGCACCTACGTGTTAGCATTTGCTAGCCGGAACTTTGAACCTTCAATGCGTACGTGCGCGATGTTGTGTGATGACGACCAGTTCAGATTATGGGTGGTCGCGGAGTGCGCGATGTTTATCGCGCGCTTCACAAGTCTACATTTAACTCCTGCACGGTGCGCACCGCGGTTTGAGGCTCTGCTGAGCTTCATAGTCAAGGTTACCACGGCTCTACGTGAAGGCTACTCTAAACACTAACATGGGACCCACATTATCACACTTTCTCATGCGACCAGCTGTGGAGAACGCGAGTAATTCGCTTACGCAGCACGTTCGCAACGGCCCGTATCCAGAGCTCTCGCCGTTCTGCTTCATGCAACAGCTACAGAAATCGGTAGAACAAGCCCTTTACGTTCGCGGCAATTCACAACGCAATAGTAGCTTCGACTGAAGCCTTTCTTCGTAGCGCGCGGAGCTGTTGCGTCTGCTCTTGTTTTCGCCGTCGTTCTGGCACGCACTTCATGGCGGTTCGGTTGCGCGTCCGACTAGTGGAGATAAATTCGTGGCTCTTTTTCTGAGTATTCAATGCGCCAACACACCAAATATTTAGGTTAATTGTTGTTTCCAACTCGCTAGTTGCACCCGGTTGCACAGCAAACTGTGTGAGGGAGCCGGACTTTGCACTACCCAAAACTGCTCCGACAGGTGGCGCTACGTGTCTGCAAAACTCCAAGAGTCTGACGTCTATAACGCGACAGTGAAACGCGTCTTGATAAAGGCCGTTAGAGCTTATTGTGGATTGTGTCACCACAAGGGCGAAGGAATGAATGCAATAGTTACAAATAGTAATATCACGCCAAGAAGGGCAGGCAGCTCGAAACTTGCAGCGTGCTCCTTAAGAATAAAGGACGCACGAAAAGAACGTACATAGACGAGCGCGGAATAACAACTGTCTCAGCTCGACACTTAAAGCGCTCTGCCCAAATACAAAGATGGACGCAGGAAACGAACACACATGTATACAGAGGACGAGCGCGAACTAACAACTATCCTGATTGTTATTAAATGCGAAGCATTTCTTAGCGAACTTCGGCGACTTTGAGCGTATCTATCTATCTATCTATCTATCTATCTATCTATCTATCTATCTATCTATCTATCTATCTATCTATCTATCTATCTATCTATCTATCTATCTATCTATCTATCTATCTATCTATCTATCTATCTATCTATCTATCTATCTATCTATCTATCTATCTATCTAGCCGCCTACGACTTTTGGCTTTCCTGGCCGTATCGTTAATGGGATTTATACCAAATTTGGTATGGCATAACATGACTCTATGACGAACATAAATGGCTGGTCATATGACAAAAATCATGACTAAATTGTCATGAAAAGTACGATTTACATGCCACGCTCATGGGGCGTTCGCGGCCGTATCGTTAGCTTGACATACACCAAATTTGGGATTGAGTGACGTGACTGTATGACGAACATAAATGACAGGGGGGTAATATGCAAATAAGGACGTGCATGTCATAAACAACATGATTTGATTTACATGCCACGCTGATGGCGAGCTCGCGGCCGTTTCGTTAGCTTGATATACACCAAACTTGGTATTGAGTGACGTGACTGTTTGACGAACATATATGACAAGTGGTAATATGGAAATCATGACATGTAATGAGTGACATGACTTGCATTCCACGCTCATGGCGCGCTCGCGGCCGTTTCGTTAGCTTGATATACACCAAATTTGGGATTGAGTGACGTGACTGTATGACAAACATAAATGACAAGTGGTAATATGGAAATCATGACAAGTCATGTGCGATATGACTTGCGTACCACGCTCATGGCGCGCTCGCGGTCGTTTCGTTAGCTTGATATACATCAAATTTGGGATTGAGTGACATGACTGTAAAACGAACATAAATGACAAGTAGTAATATGGAAATCATGACATGTCATGCGCGACATGACTTGCATGCCACGCTCATGGCGCGCTCGCGGCCGTTTTGTTGGCTTGAGATACACCAAATTTGGTATTGAGTGACATGACTGTATGACGAACATAAATGACAAGTGGCAATATGGAAATCATGACGTGTCATGAGCGACATGACTTGCATTCCACGCTCATGGCGCGCACGCGGCCGTTTCGTTAGCTTGAGATACACCAAATTTGGTATTGAGTGACATGACTGTATGACGAACATAAATGACAAGTGGCAATATGAAAATCATGACCTGTCATGTGCGACATGACTTGCATTCCACGCTCATGGCGCGCTCGCGGCCGTTTTGTTAGCTTGATATACACCAAATTTGGGATTGAGTGACGTGACTGTATGACGAACATAAATGACAAGTGGTAATATGGAAATCCTGACTTCTCATGTGCGACATGACTTGCATGCCACGCTCATGGCGCCCTCGCGGCTGTTTCGTTAGCTTGATATACACCAAATTTGGTACTGAGTGACATGACTGTATGACAAACACAAATGAGAAGTGGTAATATCGCAATCATTACTTGTCATGTGCGACATGACTTGCATGCCACGCTCATGGCGCGCTCGCGGCCGTTTCTTTAGCTTGATATACACCAAACTTGGTATTGAGTCACGTGGCTGTATGACGAACATAAATGACAAGTGGTAATATGGAAATCATGACTTGTCATGTGCGTCATGACTTGCATGCCGTGCTCATGGCGTGCTCGCGGCCGTTTCGTTAGCTTGAGATACACCAAATTTCGTATTGATTGACATGACTGTATCACGATCATAAATGACAGGTCCTAACATGTAAAACATGACATGCAATATATGTAAAGCATGATTTGCTCCTTCCTGGCTGCTTCGCATTACATCGATTCCCACAGTGCGTGGGATCTGCCGGCTTTTTTCTTGTCCAATCACGGGCGCTGCAGCGATTGAAGTGACCTTCATGCTATATGTAACTTCAACGCAAACTGGCGCTAAAGCACAATAAGTACAAATCAACCCTATCACGATATAAGTGCGCGCGCATCGTAACGCGTGGGGCGACGACCTTTAAAGCGCGCCCTTCGCACCCTCCGCGCTATCTGGCCAGTGATTCCAAGAACAGGCTGAAGCCACCAAGCTCCGAGTACCGCAAACTCCAAATGATGTATATAAATGCCGCCGTTAGTAAGCCGAAGAAACTGCGGTGTGTGGCCGAGTCCATTCACGCCGCGCGCTGCGGAGCGAGGGGTCGTAGGTTCGATTCCCGGCGACGCAACTTTTTCTGCTAGTTTTACGTGACTATTTGTTGGTGTATATTTTAGAACGTCACATCCGTCACGGAAACACGTCAGTGGAGCCATGGTGGACTCCGGCATAAAATACTTTCGTGTTCAAAAAGAACATACAGTGTTAAATAGCGATCCATACTAAGAACAGGTCCCCTAACGTGAAACCTGGGAGGTGCAAAGCACCGGTGTTTCTGATAAGGACATATCATTTGGAATTAGAGGACAACGTTGTCTCACTGCTGCAGAAAGCGTCGCAGACAGCGTCCAGCGCCTATAGGAGACAGCGTCCAAAGCAGAAACAGAACTTTTCCTGAGGCAACGGTTCCAGAAATAGCGTCTTTTCCTCTCCTCAACTTCTCCTCCTCCTCCGTCTAATTTTTCACTCGGAGAAGCCCAGATGGCGTTGTCTCTTGCGGAAGAGCGCGCGTTCTCGCGAACGTTTAACGAGCGAGTGCGCTGTCTTAATTTTTCACTTGCTTTACTGAGATGGGCGAGGACACGAGACACCGTGACGGGCGACGACTTGAGGAGACGCCGACAGCCCGAGCGCATAAGGTGCTTCGCACCTGTAAGGTGTCACGATCCTACCGAACGATAATATTCGTTCAAGGAGGGGAACTGCCGGTCGAAATGCTTTCTCTTTAGGGCAGTAAGAATTCATTCATGAAATTCAACGCACTGATGAAGCTACGTGAAGCGCCGTAGTGGAGTGCTTCGCAATAAAATGAAGCAGGCTACACTCTAAGAAAAAAAAAAAAAGCCGGCAGATTCCACGCACTGTGGGAATCGATGTAATGCGAAGCAGCCAGGAAGGAGCAAATCCTGCTTCACATAATTTGCGTGTCATGTTTGACATGTTAGGACCTGTCATTTATGTTCGTCATACAGTCACATCGCGCAATAACAATTTTGGTGTATATCAAGCTAGCGAACTGGACGCAAGCGCACCATGAGTGTGGAATGTAAATGGGGTTGTAGATGACACGCATGCCAAGATTTTTCATGTTACCACCTTCCACTTATGTTCGTTATACAGTCATGTCACTCAATACCAAATTTGGTGTATATCAAGCTAACAAAACCGCCGCGAGCGCGCCATGAGCGTGGAATCCAAGTCATGTCGCTCATGACATATCATGATTTCCATATTACAACTTGTCATTTATGTTTGTCATACAGTCACGTCACTCAATACCAAGTTTGGTGTATATCAAGCTAACGAAACGGCCGCGAGCGTGCCATGAGCGTGGAATGCAAGTCATGTCGCTCGTGACATATCATGATTTCCATATTACAACTTGTCATTTATGTTCGACATACATTCATGTCACTCAATACCCAATTCGGTGTATCTCAAGCTAACGAAACGACCGCGAGCACGCCATGAGCGTGGCATGCAAGTCATGTCGCACATGACAAGTAATGATTTTCATATTACGACTTGTCATTTATGTTCGTCATACAGTCACGTCACTCAATACCAAGTTTGGTGCATATCTAGCTAACGAAACGGCCGCGAGCGCGCCATGAGCGTGGCATGTAAATCATACTTTTCATGACAAGTCAGTCACGATTTTCATGATATGCCCAGCCATTTACCTTCGTCATAGAGTCATGTTATGCTATACCAAATTTGGTATAAATCCCATAAACGATACGGCCGGGAGAGCACAAAGTCGTAGGCGGCTAGAAAGATAGATAGCTAGATAGATAGATAGCTAGATATATACGCTCAAAGTCACCGAAGTTCGCTAAGAAATGCTTCGTATTTAAAAAAGAGTATGCCTGACTCTTTTCGGAGAGTTCTGACTTGCCACGTATACGACTCTCTATGAAGAGACACGGTGACTCTCTCATGCCGCGCCGGCTCCATGGCGCCGGCGCGGCATGGAGCCGGCTCCAGCGCGCTTGCGGTAAATTTAATACTGCGTCGCGTTAGTTTAAAAGAGGGCGCGTGACGTCCAATTGAAGTGAACGTGTCCCTGCTGGGAGAGTTTGAAAGTGTATAGGCGATTTAAAGTTGGATGCAATATTTTTGTGCACAAGAAAAAGATATATTGAAGAGGTGCGGTGAATGGGTGAGAGTTTGTGATTACGATAAGGACACTGTAATCCCTAAAAAAATGCGTAAATTACTAGCATATTAGACTACTCATGGCAAAGATATTACCCGGAGAATAAGATATAGGGGCTGGAGCGCTTGCAGCAGGCGCTCACAAGTCGATACAGGCAAATTACCACTGTTCATTAAGTTGTATGTGTACCATATTGTTTAAAGCGCAACGGACAGGACCAGGAAGAAGACACAACGAGCGCTTACTCGCAACTGGCACATTTATTGGAAGAAACATAAAAAGAAAACAAAAAAAGATGACCCAAACGAACTGCGCAATCGCCGCCACGTGGGAATCTTGCCACATGCGCAAAGGCAAGAAAAAGCAATAAAACAAAAAGATTACATAGGACAGACGGGCCGCTGCCTAAATACCCGCCTTAGAGAGCATAAAAATAATTTGAGTGTCAATTATGGGTCACATTTAGCTGCCCACTGTAAGGTTTGGAAGTGCACGCTTCTTTTTCACAAAACTACAGTTTTGTTCAGGCACAGGGATGATGCCGCGCGTGAAGTTATGGAAGCCCTTTTCATTAAGAACGCGGGGGAGAGTTGCATCAGCTCTCCGTCAGTGGCGTTATCCCGAACTGAAATCAGTTTTTTGGAGGCGGGGTAGATTGACGCTCTTTGGCTTATTGTATTTCGTTTTTTGTCGTCATAGCTTGTTGCTGTTTATGTGGTGTTAAGACGCTTAAACTGTTTACCGATTGTGGGGTTCTGGTTTTGTTTTTATTCCCTTTTCTTGCCTTTGCGCATGTGGCAAGATTCTCACGTGGCGGCGATTGCGCAGTTCGTTTGGGTCATCTTTTTTTGGGTTCTTTTTATGTTTCTTCCAATAAATGTGCCAGTTGCGAGTAAGCGCTTGTTGTGTCTTCTTCCTGGTCCTGTCCGTTGCGCTTTAAAGAATATGGAACCATACCAACTAGCCCAGCTGTCGACTTTGCTACAATGTATGTGTACATTTGCAAGAGTTTTCAGCGCGTGCACGTAAGTGCTGAAGGAAAGGAAACACAGTGAAGAATGGAAGGCAAAGAGGAACGCACACTAGTGTTGACTGCCAACTGATTCATGTTTCATGACACATGTAGCCTACATGCATCTACGAACTTCTAAGCAAAGCAGGTCTGATGTGCAAAATGAATGCATACTTTTTCTCAATTCACTGGTGGGGGTGATTCGAGTGATTTGCATGAAATATGTCATTTCTATCATAGCTAATTTTGTTCTCACCAAGTATGTCGATTGCGGTGCCGAGTGCTTGCAGTGAAATAGCCCACTTTTTTTAGCAATTGATACCTGGAATAATGTTGTTATTACCAATTATGTACTTTGTAGCCCCTCTCTCCTCAGTAGTCTCTTAATGGCACTAAGGATTCTGTATAAATTAATAAAGAAACTGCAAATTTCAATGCGGTGCAACCTTATTTACAATTTGCTGTACTTAATAAATTTCTTTGCGGAGTATGAGCCTCCCCGAAAAAACTAGCAGTTGTTCGGTGTACGAATACAACCGATGAGCGAAGCTCCTTAGAAATGGGACGCACGCGGCGTCTCATTGTCCAGGCAACGGACCAACCACTGCGCGGACGACAGTGTGAAGCGATGGTTTCACGCGTTCGTCGACTTGATGGGAGAGGGCAGAGACGAAGAAAGAGGGAGAGGGAGACAAATCTGCCTCCGTTTCGCATGTGTGCGTATTCTCGCGCTTTGCGCATCGTGCAGACGCCATCCGCGTTCCAGCGCTCATAAAGCTCATTATCCTTCCACGAAAGGCGGAGACGCCACAGCTGGCACCGTGCCAGGGAGCTTCGACGGCGACGGCGGGGTGCCGGCCTAAGGAGCTTCGCTCCTAAAAAAAGGTATTCTAGTATCTGTATTGCTTTACTGTAAGCTCGGTTAATTCGAACGCCCTGGTCCGGGCACAGTCCTGTGTATTTCTATGGCAGAAAAATCCCAATAATTTGAACGCGTCGGTATCCACAAGGGTTAATTCGAACTGCGAGCACCCTGCCCTTCATCGTTGCTCGCACAATTCGACCCAGAGTGACGACCATGTATTGCACAACTAAGCCAAACCTAGTTTACTAGGGATGCCAAACAACAAATCAGCAGCATTTCTCCGCAGATGAGAATTCGGACGCAGCGGTGGAGCTCTTGGGCAAGCTGCAAACGATGCTCATGGAGTGCCGACAGAAGAAGCGCGAGTGAATGCAACTTGCTGATTACTTTTAATTTTGATTGCGTTAACACTTCCATCTAAATAAACGTAACACAATGCGCTGTCAGCGCATTGTGTATCGTTTCTTTTCTGTGCTCGTCGTTGAAGCGCTGTTTTTTTCTTTCGTTATGCAACACCAACTGGCCCAACGTCATTCACTGCTAAATGAACGTGTTTTGGAGCATAAATAGTGTGGTATATTTCGACATTAAAGCTCACTGCTCATATGCATGTCGCTTCTTGTTTCTGACGTATCACTCACTGATCAATCAATTCTGTTCGCTGTCAGAGCTCCATGAACTAAATTCACGAAATCACCTGCCACAGACTTGTTGTATCGCCTAATTCGTGATAACGAGTCTAGAGGTAGCTTCTTTGGTTTCTGCCCGCACAGTGCCGCGCGATGTCCGCTCATTTTAGCACCCAGCCGCTAATTCGAACATATTCACTTTCGAGTTCGAATTAACGAGCTTTTACTATATCTGTAATCCGGAACACTTTTTTTCTTTTTTTTGCAAAAGTATCTCCGAAATAGTGCGTTACGTCATGGACCAATGTATTTCTGTATCTGTATTTTAGGCTTTCAACTCCTGTATTTAGATATCTGTATTTCGGAACACTTTTCCGGGTTTCTCTGCTCAGCCCTGGACAACACCCACAGAGTATTCCACAAGTTAATTTGCGTGTTTCATTGCGCGTGCACATCTGCCTATACTTGAAATCTCGCGATAACAGATGCGTTAGCCAGCCTTCGGTAGCCTCGCATGAAAATAATATCTATGGTATTACGTCCCAAAACCAAGATATGATTATGAGAGACGCCGTAGTGGAGAGCACCGTAAATTTTGACCGTCTGGTGTTCTTTAACGACCTCTGACATCGCACAGTACAAGGGCCTCTACCATTTCACCTTCATCGAAATGCGACCGCCGTGGCCGGGATCGAACCGGCGACCTTCGGGTCAGCAGCCGAGCACCGTAGCCACTGATCCACCGTGGCGGACTCGCATGAAAAGGAATTCGGGTTTTTGAATCTAGTTTAGACTTTTATTCCGATAGCAATTATATGGACACTCTCGGCTGGTTTCCGCCGTCGGCGTCTGCCGTTGCCGCCGCCATCATTCCCCGTATATGTATATGTATCTATATATTTATAAAAACCTCAAAGAAAAATGTTTCCGACGCGCGAAACCGAACCAGGGACCTCTCGCTCTGGAGCGTGAGGCGCTAACCATTCAGCCACGAAGGTGAACGTCCTTCAACGATCAAACGGCGAGCTTTTTATATACAGCGAGTTTTCAGCGTATTTTCAGCATTACCAGCGAGATGGCGCAAAGGCCGCGCTCGGCGGAACTTAGTTCGGTGCCCGCCCCGCTCGTTGCGACGCCCGCGCGCATGCACTCATCGTCCTCACGCTCTCTCGCGCATTTTGCTCCGTGGAAGGTAGACGCCCTTGCGTGCGCTTATCTCTCGGGGGGGAGGGGGGGGGGGGAGAATTGGGCGATCGCCGGGACGATTGCGTTTTAGTCACCGAGCGCACGAAGGTCACTTCGCTCGCGGCAGTCCGCCCGTTTGCGAAAAGAACGCGCTTTCCAAACACAGCGTAACAACTGTGACGCTTGTTAGTTCGCGCTCGTCTGTACCTGTGAATACGTTTAGTGCGTCGTTTTTGTTTGAGCAGCGCGTTAAGTGTCGAGCTGTGAACGTTGTTAGTTCTCTCTCGTCCTGTGCGTGTTGTTTTCGTGCGTCATATGTGAGTGAGCAGCGCGCTGCACGTTTCGACCTGCTTTCCATTTGTCGCTTGACATTCCAATTTGTTACAGCGAAAGCTGTTGTGAGATCACAACAAGGGTCGTTTCTGCGCCGTAGTTGTCCGCCGCCGCCGCCGCCGCCGGTGTCCGTAAGCAATATCGCACTAATTAAGAAAAACTAAATAAATAAAAAACACCTATGACCGAATGGGATTCGAACCCGTGTCTTCTGCGTGGCAGCCCAGCACTCTACCACTGAGCTACGCCGCTGCTTGAAACTGCGGTGCAAACTGACCCTAGGCAGGCTCCATGTCGGGTAAGGAATCGCGTTAACGTGTGTTGTTAAGCGTTTTAGAACAGTAAAGTAAGAACCAGGCGTCACACAAATCGAATTGCGTAACGAGTATGTCGTTCAATGCTCCAACCCATTACAAAAGCCTGAGGCAAAATTCTTCATCGTCGTCAGCCACGGCATCAACAACGTGCAAATAATGCGTTACAAGAGTGTAGCGGGTACCGCGCTTTTCTGAAGAATGAAGAATAATGGCATAGTAGACGCTTCCCCACTACACAAAAATTATGGTGATTTATGGCGTAGTGGGTACCATGCAAGTGCAGTTGTTGTAGTTGCCCCAAGAATGTTTAAAAAAGGCCCTAGAAAGGCCGCTCTCCCAGCTTTCGCTGTGGCTGTGCTGCGAGTTCCGTGCAGGCCTGGCGGTTTTTTTCTATCGCATTCATTGCTTCGCCTTAAGGCGAAACTGTGACTTTTTTTTTTTGTCGATATCATTTTTCCTTGGTTTTATCAGTCAACCAACGAACTGTGATCTGTTACTGACGTGTGCTTGATAATGTTGTTACCTGTTTTGTATAGATATTCGTACACGTGCGTCGTGAACAATAAATCAAGATGGTAGTCAGTGCTCCTGTGCGTCCCTCTTTGCCTTCCGTTCTTCATTGTCCCCCCTTTCCTTCAGCACTTACGTGCTTGCGCTGAAAACTCTTGAAAATGTATGTACATTAGCGACTCGCCCCCCATCCCCGTTCTCCTGCGAAATACTACCACATGGGGCAGAACATTGGAGAATAACAAACAAACACTAAAGGAAAGGCAAAAAGCATGCAGTGTGCTTTGGAACTGAAGTTGGAATCCACCCGGTTATTGTGGATCAAACGACCACTAAAGGTGGCCACATCCTCGTTGACATTAAAGGGACCGACTTCTCAACCAAATGGATGCATTTCTTTACGGAGAATGAAAAGCTAACCTTTGTAAGTGTTTATACACAAAATTGTATCGAAATCCAAAAGCGTTTGCACTATGTTGGCAGCATTTGATGGCTGATCAAGCCAGGCATCGTCGAAGGAGTGAACTTTGCGCACCAGAATTCAGGAGAAGCACCTTTTATTACGGGAACTACAATATATGAAAAGATACTCTCCCATGAAGCATCGCCTTTTATCCTCAGTCTATTCGCCGTGTGGTCAGCGCCATGCTTCCCCTGCCGTGATCGACCACCGGCACGCTGTGAGATCACGGAGGCAACGTTTCACATTTTAAAGACGATAGTCTTTCTTGGGATACTTCAACGCGAAAATTTTGGTCTGTCTGTCTGTCTGTCTGTCTGTCTGTTTGTCTGTCTGTCTGTCCGTAAGCCGATTCAGCTACTCGGCCAAAGTTTAACCACTTTACGAACGCCCAGGCATCTTGAACTGGTGTTTGCGTTCATACTTGTGAACATATTCGATCAAAAAGCAAATACTACGCATACCTGAGGCGCAACATTAATATGTAAATGTCAGGTCGTGTGTTCTTTTATTAAAAATACATAGGTACGCAATTCTAAAGGCCCTAGTGTTTTTTAGGCTGCGCTGAAAATGCGACGCTGTGTACGAACTGCGACGCTTTGCACGAAAAAGCCCTGTGGCGACGATAAGGTGCTGCCGCTGGCAGTCGCCCTTGGTCACGGTGTATTGCCCTTGGTTCAGCACAAGCTATGTTTTAGATGTGAAGCATCTTAGAGCGGGGTTCAATCCGGTGGTGGTTTTGGTGGTGGTGTGCGGCATGACCGCCCTTAATGCGCATGCGCAAACCCTTTTAAAAAACATGGCTGATCCCTCTGTCAAAGGAATCGGTATAACACGAAAGTGAAACTTGTATTCACATAAGTAGTTGAGCGTTTATTGTGCATTGTTTCGCCACAAGGGAGAAGGAATGAATGCTGCAGCAACGAATTGTAATGTGGCGTGAAGAACGGCAAGCAGCTCGAAACATGCAGCGCGCACCTCAAGCATAAAGGACGCACGAAATGAGCATACACAAGACGAGCACGGACTGTCACAGCTCGACATTTAAAGCGCGCTGCTCTAATACAAAGACGCACGAAACGAACGCACAAGCATACACAGGACGAGCGCGAACAACTGCCACAATTATTACTTCGTGTGTAAGCGGCGCGCGGCGCGCTCCATTCGTAAACGCGGCCGCTGCGGTGAACGAAGCGACCTTCGTGCACTCTTTAACCAATGTAACTTCAAAGCAAACTTGCGGTGGAAACACAAGGCATGCGAAGTGCGCGAATGCCCCGATCAGTAGATAAGCGCGCGCGCACCAGCGACCACGCCCCGTGGAGGCGCACGCTCATCCCAGCGAGAGGCGCGACGACCTTTAGAGTGCGCGCTCCGTGACACCTTCGCGCCATCTCGCTAGTGATGACGAAAACGCGCTTAAGTCGAGGAGCTCTGAGGACCGCCAACGGTATATTGTGTGTATAAATAGCTTGCCGTTAGCAAGCTGAGGAACGTACGTTCCCGTAGCCGAGTGGTTTCGCGCCGCGCGCTGCGGTGCGAGAGGGCGTAGGTTCGACGCCCGGCGACGGAACTTTTTCTTCTAATCTTTCTTTGATCCATTATGTTAGTTTATATTTTACAACGTCATATCCGTGACGGAAATACGTCAGAGGAGCCGTGGTGGACACCGGCATAAAACACTTTCGTGTTAAAAAACCTCCTCTCCCCCTCTCTTTCCTCTAGGCATCCTTCCCCGCAGCGACCACACCCTCACTGCGCATGCGCGTCCCCTCCCTCTCTGCCCTCCTATGCTCCCCCCCCTCTCTCCTCTAGGCATCCCTTCCCGCGGCGTCCACACCCCCCACTGCGCATGCGCGTGCCCCCTCTGTCTCCTCTCCTACGCTGTCCCCCCTCTCTCGCCTCGCGACGCCGACGCAGGCAGCTTCTGCAAGCGAGTTCCTTGGTTGAAAAAACCGACTGCTCGCGCTACGCACCCGTTCACTGGCCACTCCGTATATATGGCGCTGGATCTTGACCTCCAAGGTGGTGCCGGTGGGAGATTTCTCCTGTGTGTTGTTGAACAATAAAATTTGGCAGCCGTGTGCGTTAACTAAAAGCGGACTGCGGGTCTCTGCGTCCAGTTGGAGTCTTCTGTCTCATTGCCCATTAGCAGCGATTAGCATGTTCCAGTAGGAAACACCGGTCCATCACTGCGTGCTTTGCGCCTCCCCAGGTTTCTCTCTTGCGCAACGCTGCGATGAGCGCCAGCGTCAACGCCGCCGCCAGTGTAAGCATTAGCGCCCGCTGCTTCACATCTACACATGGTTCTCTTTAGCGGAAGATGGTGTAATTTTCTTTTTTAATAACGTCCATATCTCGCGCAGCGCCTGCTCTATTTTATCAATGCCAGCCAGATGCGGCCAATTCAACGTAGAGTAGGCGCTGTCTGAGGCAAGGCAAAACATAGTTGTATGGCCGGCACAAGAATATCGTCTTTCGACGACATTTGCAGCGAAGCACGCAGATACGCGGCCAGTTTTTCATGCTGATATCTGCACTAGCAGCTGCCGTCACAACACTGGCCGCTGTGGATCTCTGCTCTGGATACATGCACTATGAATCAAATGACAGACCAACGTCAAGTGTGATTTTACAAACCAATGTCCCAATTGACTGACTCGAAGGTTGGGGCTTCATTCCTCGCCACGCAGGTCGTATTTTCGGTGAAGGCGAACGTAATAGGGGCCAGTTGACTTAGATTTTGCTGCACGTTAACGAATCTTAAGACGTCGAAATTACCTTAGGCTCCACGAGCGTGCCTTACGATCGTTCGTGGTTTTGGCACGAAACGCCCCAGCAATTTTTAACGTCGCCTACACCGCGCGGCTGAAATCTCGGCCAGGCGTCCACGCTGCGACTTGTAGCGAGCCAGGGTAGGGGCCAGTTGTTAGTTCGCGCTTGTGTTGTCCCGTACCATTTTCTTCGTCCATTTTGTTCACTTGTAGCGCAAAGAAGTTTAGACTTGTAGCGATGCGCGTACTTGAAAACCCAGATAGAAAGTGAAAACTTTCTGTATATTTCTTCCACTCTTCACAATGTGCCGAAGGTCCTACGCTACAGTGTGATTTGGTCCGCGCACAACGCTCAAAAACTTTAGACATTTCCTTATATGAACAGCCCGCAGCAGTTTTGTACCACTAGCGTGTTGAGCTTCAGACCGACTTCGGTTCAGTTTCAGGAGGGAGAAGTAAACAGGCATTTCAGCTCGATTGTCGCTGACTGTTTTTAGTGTAGCAAAAAAAAAAAACAGAAAAAGCCATTTACAGTACTGTAATCTTCTCTTTGGGAAATGGTCTGCTTTTTTATTGCGATAGCAATTATATGGATACTCTCGGCTGATTTTTGCCGTCGCCATCATGTCCCGTATATGTATATATATCTATATAGTTATAAAAGCCACCAACAAAAATATTTCAGAAAAATGTTTCCGACGCGCGGCATCGAACGAGGGACCTCTCGCTCTGCAGCGCGCGGCGCTAACCGCTGAGCCACGAAAGCGCACCCCGTCAACGTTCAAACGACGAGCTATATATATACAGCGCGTGTTCAGCGTGTTTTCAGCATTACCAGCGAGATGGAGCAAAGGGTGCGCTTGGTGGGGCTTTAAATCGGCGCCCCGCTCGTCGCGACGCGCGCGCTCATGCGCTCATTTCCCACGCATACTTTGCCCCATGGGGGGTAGACGCCCGTGCGCGTGCGCGCGCGCTTATCTCGCGGTGGGGGGAGAATAGTACGCCTCGGGCTGTTGCCGGAACGTATGCGTTGTAGTTACCGAGCGGACGAAGGTCACTTCGCTCGCTGCAGTCCCCCCCGTTTGCGAAAAGAGCACGCTTTTCTAACACAGCGAAGTAACAACTGTGACACTTGTTAGTTCGCGCTCGTCTGTACCAGTGAATACGTTTCGTGCGTCGTTTTTGTTTGAGCAGCGCGTTAAGTGTCGAGCTGTGAACGCTGTTAATTCGCTCTCGCCCTGTGCGTGTTGTTTTCGTGCGTCATGTGTGCGTGAGCAGCGCGCTGCACGTTTCGACCTGCTTGCCATTCGTCGCTGGACATTCCAATTTGTTGCTATCGCATTCATTGTTTCGCCTTGTGGCGAAACTGTGACTTTTTATTGTTTATCCGAGCTGAGCGAAGCCGCTGTGTATATGGAAATGACTCGAGAAAGCATCTCCATGCGTTATCCGCAGTTTTATTCCTGTCTCGAAAAAAACTACAGGAAAGAGCGGGGGGGGGGGGGGGATGAAAAAAAGAAAAGGTGGGATACAGCTCATGCGCGGCTGCCGCATGCTGATTCCTCTCGAAACCGCTTCTCTCGCTGGAGCGATCGTATTCCATTCAGCAAGCGTTTTGTAGATTTACGCGAAATGACATCCAAAAGAGTTACCTGCAAGGCTTACTTCGTATAAGAATGCCATTTGTTCCTATCGCATTCATTGCTTCGCGCTCAAGAGAAACAGTTATTGTTCCACCGCGCGCTGTGGATTTTCAGCGTCTCGTGTTTGTCCCCATATTTCAGATCATAACTGGCAATATACAATGACTATGCATTGTGCTTTAGTTATAGTGTCACTAACAGTGGTGGTACTCAGACGTGTCGAGAAAGGTTTCCCTACGAAGGTGCTTCTCAATTCGGAGACTCACATACAAGGCCTTTGTAAAAACCCACCTCCAGCTTCTCGGCGAGGTCTAGCACGTCAGCCACGTTGTGCGGGCGCACAAGGTCGTGCAGAGGAATGTGGTAGGCGATGTCCGCCAGCAGCTGAATGAAATCGCTGCCCAGGTCTTCCACTACCAGGCGCATGGGTGGAAGCCACTTCTCTTCGGGACTCAAGCCTTCCTTTGCGAGAGCAAAAAGCGCGTGGCAGCCCGAATACCTGCGGCAACATCACCGACATCAGAGAACATAATATCTGGGTATCAGAGAGTTCGCTTAAAAGCAGGTTACTGAAGACCGGTAAGAGCGTATAAATTTACGTTCTTAAGCCGCAGAGTTTAAGACACACGTCTTCCGGCGCAGTGCATGTGCGTATCGAAAAGGCAAAAAGTCGCTGTTTTCACAACTGCGTCGCTACGAAAAGTTTGCTACACGCTGAAGTAAAATAGACTCCCTCGATACAGCAAAATATCTGTGCGTGTTTTTTTTTGTTTTTAGTTGAGCTCTGCGCCACTACTCAATGTTCCCATTCGACTACTCATGTTTTCGTTCCGAGTTACAGGGTATTACGGGAAAGGTAAAATCAGTTATCGCATAGGCGAAGACGCCATCTGATTGGCTGGTTAAATCATGGCGTTTAACATACCAAAGTGATCCAGGCTATGCGAGACGCCGTATTGCAGGAATCTGGAAAATTAAGACCACATGGACCACCTTAATGTGCACTGACATCACACAGTACTCGGAAGATGTTAGTGTGAAATCAGGTTACCAGACACCTGTAGTGACACAAGTCGCTTTGTTACACCGCAGTGTATTCCATGTATTACTGTGAAGTGAAGGTTATGGGCGAAAACATACCGATTTATCAAAATTTTCATGATCCGTGTGCCCTCAAAAGTTCCTACCACGATAAAACAGCATAAGCTTCTTCAAAGCAGTAATCACTTCATTTCTCGAGCTGAGCTCTGCGTTACCACTTGGCGACGCCATCCGATCGGTTTTACAGCGAAAGTTGTTATGAGATCACAGCAAGGTTGCCGTAGTTGTCCGCCGCCGCCGCCGGTGTCCGTAACCGCTATAACGCGAAATAAGAAAAAAATAAACTAAATGAGAAAAAAAGATTGGCAGATCATAAGTACCATAGGAATCGATATTATGCGAAGCACGCGGACGCAAGGTGACTGGGTTGTAATTTTTTTATTGAGCGAAACGTTACAAAATGACGCTAAAGATATGTACAATCGTTGTACGCACAGACATATGTTGAAGAGTCGCATATGTTTCATGTAACCAGTTGTTTACAGCTGCGTAACGATGCCAACAGAAACACAGGTCATTCAGTGCTTCATAGTCAATGCTACCAGAGTCATTCAAAGCATTGAATGGCTCTGGTATTAGAAACACCAGAAGTGGTAAGCTGATATATAACACTTGTGTTTCGAGGATGGTAGCCCTCGATAATGCTTCGTGCGCCAACTACAGTGGATGGCGCTTTAGTATACAATTGACGTTAACCCGACATGACGCTTGCCTCATAGGAGTACATATTGGAATGTTTATAAAATTAGATAGCCAGCACTGTAACCACAATTCACGTTTCACCAAAATTACGCCTGCATAGGGTCTTTTTCCTGAGCACTTCCGAGACCCGGCGTGGCTCTGTGGTAGAGTACTTGATTGCCACGCAGATTGCTTGGGTTCGATTCCTGCTGGAATCCTGATATTTAATATTTGCATTCGTGAGGTCAACGCTGCCGACATCAGTTTTTCTTAACGCTCTTGCATTTAAATGACTAATGTTTGTCCTCGCCGTTCCTGGGTAGATATAAATTGTCAAACACCTGTGGCGCATACCCGCATACCGCGGCCTGTGGTATACGCTTATGTGCCGCACGTGTCTGCAGGAAATGGTTTGACGACGTACGCGACAGGATTCTCACGTTATTTATGTCATGACTAGCCATACATATTCGTCAATACTTCTAACCCTCCCATGCAAATTTTGGTCGACCGACCCCAAGTAAAGGAGGCGATCACGAGAGCAGCCAGACGTAGGCGGCTTGATAGATAGATAGATATCTAGATAGATAGATAGATAGATATATATATACGTAGATAGAAACGCAAAAGTGCTTACAGTACGCGAAGAAATGCTTCGCATTTAAAATATCCAGGATGGAACAGGGTTCGAACCTTGGTCATCTTCGTGGCAGCCCAGTATTCTACCAAAGAACCAGGCTGTTTTTTTTTTCTTTATTACCAAAGAGCCATGCCGGTTCTCGAAACTCTTGCGCACAAAAACCCTATACAAGCGTTATGTCGCGAAGGAAACACGTTAACATGCGTAAGATAGCATGGTAGAAGAGTAAAACACCCCAGTTACTCAACCTTCACTCTCTTCATTTGCTGCAAGTATCTGTTAATTTGGTAATTACTTTCTAATATGCAACATGACTTCGTTCATAATCTGTATTTTTGTTTGCCATTTTTTTTATTTATGCAGTTGATTTTTCGTATACATGCTGTATCTCTATGTGCAATAGCACTAAGAATGTACATGTTCGCATAACCGATGTATGTTCTATTTTTTATCATGGTTCTTTTTTTTTAAGCAATGTATTCTACTCTTCTTTGTTTTGTTGCCTGCATTTTTACCGCGATATGATGTATTTACACCCTGATAAAATCCCCTGTGGGGATTGCAGTATCTGTAAATAAAATAAAATAAATAAAATAACCAGGCGTCACAGAATGCAAATTGTGTAATCAGGCGTCAAAAAAAAAATGATTTGCGTAACGAGTGGGTCGTTGAGTGCTTCCAACCCATTACAAAGGGCTTAGCCCTAATTCTTTGTTGTCATCAGCCGCCGAATCAATTAATGGAGTAGTGGGTACCATGGAAGCCTACTTGTATTAGTAGCACCAAAAGAGCTTGCAACGGGTTCTGGAAAGGCGTTCTTCTGGCTTTGCTGTGCTGCGCTTTCCGCGCAGGCCTGGCGGTTTTTTGGTTACGGTCACGGAAAGTCGGTATATCTCAAAAGGCAGGATATTTACGCATGAAATAAAGGACTCTTTATATAAGAACAGTCGACTTCTCAAATGCAAAAAAAGAAAAAAAAAAGAAAGAAAAAGAAAGCACAGCGCCTAGCGATAACCATGACACTCCTCTTTGCGGAATCAGAGCGCAGCAGGATTCTGCCCTCGGCGGCTCTAAGCGTCTGTCGGGCAATTTGTTTATCAGCACACGAATCACTCACGCCGGTGCCTGTTTCCATATTCTAGTTCCTGAAGAGCGCAGAAGCGGAACTTGCGCTCACCACCGCATGCGGGAGAGCCTACAAAAGGTCTGGGTCACGTGACCTGAGCAGAAACGTCACTATGACGTCTTTTGTAGAGAGGCGCGCACCTGTCGAGTCTGGTTCTGACAGTAGTGATCTACCAGATCAGTGAGAAAACCGCGAATCGGCCCGGCATAGGCCCCAGCGACACGGGGCAACCACTGACACTAACGAAATAGCGACGCCCATGCAATGTCTTCATTTAAGTTGAACCCTCTTTGTAAGCCTGCAGGTTTCTGCATATTACCGGTGCTTACCTACGGATCAGAAACCTGCAGGCTGAAAAAGAGCGTTCAACTTAAATTTAGGACGACGCAGCGAACAATGGAAAGGAAATTGATAGGCGCAACCATAAGAGACAGGAGGAGAATAGAGTGGGCAGGAAACAAACGCGTGTTAAGAACATCATAGTTGCAATCAAGAAGAAGAAATGGACATGGGCAGGGTACGCATCGCGTAGGCAGGATAACCACTGGTCATTAACGGTAATTGAACGTATTCCAAGAGAAGGCGAACGCGAGAGGAGGTGACAGAAAGTTAGGTGGCAGATGAGATCAAGAAGTTTGCGGGTATAGCGTGGCTGCAGCATGCCTAGGTCTGGGTGTAGGGGAACAGCGCAACATAGGAGAGGCTTTGCAGGCAGTGGTCGTAATAAGGCTGTTAATGATGATGCAATGTCAGGCATAAGCTTTCATTTCATCCAAATTTTATGGTGGTGGTGTGGCGTCATGCGTGATGCTTCTGCTCAGGTGACGTGACCCCGAGCTGTTGTAGACATGAAGGAAGGAATAAACCTAGGAGAGGGCTTCACGTGGTTGCGTGAGCTTCGGCAAGCTAACCTCATCTGACGCCGCCCCTCCCGGCCAGTGCGCTGTGCCTCGTGGTTATAGGCTCGGACCTCCGCAGCGCCCGCAGTAGAGCCAACCAGAGCGAGCAGACCAACAGTAGTGCGAACCTATCACGTGACCAGAGCCTATTTTTCCTTGATTGTTTTATCACTACATTTCAAGACTACATTTCAAGATAGGCTGTCTGAAGCAAAGTAAGGAGTCAACGCGTTCTGGTTCAGATTTGCTTGGTTTTGAGGAAATCAATGGGCACAATAACGTCTTCATCGATAGGCTGTATGTGGCCGAGTGTTTCGCTACGGCGCAAACTGAGAAGGCACGAGTTGGGATTGGAAATAATTATTCCAGTGGTGTCTTTAAGCGCCAGAAAGGCGAATGGCAGCGACGAATGGTGGCGGCTACCGAAGAGGTCAGATGGTGTGAACAGAACGGCGGCGTCAGGAAGTGAAGCGCAGTAAGCGGGAACAAATACGGTGTCGAAAGGAGGAAGGTCAATGTCCGTCACAGCGACAAGCTTGGTCGCAATAGATACAGGCACATCGACTGGAGGCGTATCACGAAACGCAGATGCTTCCACCTGGCCACAAGCGCTGTCGACAACGGCGTGTTGGCGTGTCAAGAAATTCCATCCGAGAATGACATCGAGGGAGCATGAAGCCAAGACGAGAAATTCGATCGCGTATAACACGTCTCGAATGACCACTTTGGCCGCACATGCCCCGACGGGCTCAATTTGTTGTGCGCTCGCAGTGTTGAGGCCAGTCACGGGAGACACCGTCTTGACTTCACGAATCGAGCGGCAGAATCTTTGAATAATCACGGATATGGCGGCACCAGTAACTATGAGTGCACCTTCAACGATTCCGTCAACAATATTGGCTGGGGACAGGCGAGCACTTACACAGATAGACGACGACGCAGATCGTGCCTCCAGAGCTCCGGCAGTAAGTTTTCCGTCTCAATGGAGGCAGGTCGGCGACGCATAGGTGAGACAGAAGGGCGGCGGGGTGAAGGGGATCGGCGAGAAGCGGGGCTTAGGGTATCGTGAGTAAGTGGAGGGTCGCGTTCGTACACTTCAGGCGGCATGTAAGGCGTGCGGTATGGACGCCGAAACGAGTTCTCAGCATATCTCTGCGCATCCGGGTTCACCGCGAAGCGCCGGCGACGTAGGCGCTCGACGTGACGAGGAATTCCGCAAACGCTGCAGATGGGCCGGTCGTCAGCAGTACGCCAGGAATTTCTGTAGTGCTGCTGTGTACCAAAAAAAATGGCATGGTGGATGGTCCAACAGGTTGCGGGGGGCGATACTGGCAGACAACGCGGTGGTGTTGCGCGGCAGCCGATAAGTCAGTGGCGCAGAGACATGTGTCGGTGGAGAGGCGGAAGGCAACGCCTCGGAGACCTGCTCCTGAATACCCCGTCTGATGGTGGACGCTTGACAGTTCATGGGCGCTTCGGAGGCCGGAACATATGACAAGCCCGAACGTTGTCGAGCCGCTTGTTGACGCACCGTTGTTCACGCGGATGTGTGTTGTCACCACCGATGGTCAAGGCGACGAGGGAGTCGGCTACTGTCGTCAACCTCCTAACTGAGACGTGTTGCTTGCGAAGTTCTTCGACGGTCTGGCACAAGGTCACAAGGTCGGACACTGTACGTGGATCCTTCGACAGCTACATTTAAAAGGCATTGTCGTCTATGCCTTTCAAGATGTGCTTGATCTTCTCTTGTTCGCTCATCTCAGGGTTCAAGCGCTTGCTTAGATCCATGACATCTTCTATGTAGCTAGATCTTGCGTACTGCCGGGCAACCAAACACTGCGGCGAAGATGGTTTTGAAAGCGACCTACGTGGAGAATGAGGAGTTGTGGTTGTGAAACCACAGGCTGTCGACGTCATTCAGATAAAATGGGTCATACCCCCATTTCGACTGGCCGTCCAACTTGTTGGCGGCGCTCACTTTTCAATCAGCAGGTGCCAATCTTCTTCATCTTGGTCCTCGTTGCCTCTGAAGACGTGGGGGGGGGGTGCACTTTTACACAAGGTGGAGTGCACGATGACCAGGGAGATTGAGCCGTGCTTGGTTGGGTGGTGCCTTGCTCGGTGGTCTCTTCAGGCATTGTCGGGACGGTGGGCAGCTTACGGCTTCGAAGTTCCAAATCTAAGTACCCAGCACCTACACCCCTTACAAGGGGGGTTTATTTGGATTTGCTTGATGACGTCGGCTAGCAGGCAGAAAGCTGGCACAGCGAAAGACAGACAAACAGGCTCGGCACCAACAGCTCGCGATCAGCGCTCGCGCTTCACACCAAGTGAGCGTCCCACTGGCGAATGCCTTGCTCCTTCACCACTACAATATGTATGACCCATGGCCACTAATGACGAAAAATTTGTGAACACGGGATGTTGCTGTAGCCTGCGACACCCCACCTCTAGCAACACCCGGTATTCACGAATTTTTCATTTCTTCCAGCTTCCGTGTTCGCTTGTATTATTTCTGCCGCATTTTTTTATTTCCACGACCACTAGGGGGGCACTGACCACAAATGGTAGAATTCATAAAAAGCCAGGTAACATAAAAGATTCGATAACGTAAGCGTTTTTTTTTTCTAATGCGTAGTTATTTTTCTTTTGTGAAAAAACAGCGCGACGTAGACACAGGCGAGGAAGTACACAGGACCAGCGGAGACTGCCAATTGAATTGTTTATTGAACACACGCGCAAACATACAAAGAACAGATAAATCGGGAAAGAGGGAACACATCAATGCTTCTAACCGCGCCTTCGTGCAACTGCACTATAAGGTTTTGTCATGATGATAAGTTTCGGAGATAGCAGCGCTCCTTGTCTGTAATATTTATCGAGGGCGCGCTAACACAAGCGTCATCTTTACACTTAATCACGTATGGTAGTAACTTGGCCATCCGCTGCGCGAAATGTGGCTGCCAACCACGTTTCGACGAGACCCGGGTGCTGCGCTCATACGCTTGTGTTAGCGCGCCCTCGATAAATATTACAGACAAGGAGTGCGGCTATCTCCGAAACTAATCATCATGACAAAACATTATAGTGCAGTTGGACGCAGGCGCGGCTAGAAGCATTGATGCGTTCCCTCTTCCCCGATTTATCTGTTCTTTGTATGTTTGCGCGTGCGTTCAATAAACAATTCAGTTGGCAGTCTCCGCTGGTCCTGTGTACCTCCTCGTCTGTGTCTACGTCGCGCTGTTTTTTCACAATGGACAAGTACCAACTAGCTCGCATCAATACGCTCTTAAGTTGTTTTTCTTATTCTACCCCAGTTGGTCGACACTTCCGCAGCCCTTCACTACGGCGTCCGTCATAATGATATCGTGGTTTTGGGACGTTAAGCCCCAACAATTATGTTTTTATAGTTATAACTTGGCCAAGTTTTCACAGGAGAAACTTTGACCCTAGCTTGGCACTAATACTAACCCCTACCATAGCAATGCTAATTCTTTTATATGAATCATGGGATAGGATAGCATTGCAAATTCTTGGATAGCATAGGAAGCGAGTACCCACTACGCGTCTGTAATGCATTACGTGCACTTTGTTGATGTTGTGACTCATGTAGAAGAAGAAGTAACGTTGATCTTTTCGTAATTGCTGGGTAGCTTTAAACCACCCAGTCGTAATGGAATGCGCATTGTGTGGCACCTGGTTATTATTTCACTCTTCTACCACCCAATATTACATCTGTTAACGCGATTCCTTGTTGGACATGAAGACTCTATGAGGAACTTTTTGCGAAGCAGTTTTAATCACCCGCGTATCTGTGGCAAAACACCCAACTGTCACGCAGATGGCCTTGTTTCAAATACCCTCAGATCCTAGATATTTTATCTCATTGTGCGCAATAGGGTTTACAGACAGCGGTGGCGCGGCGGCGCCGGCGGAAAACTGCGCCACCAAAATTGGGCGTTGTTGTGGTCTCATAACAGCTTTTGCTGTAAAAAACTACAACCATTGCCCGCACACCTTGGTATTACTAATGAGAAAACCCTACAGACTAACATAACATTGTGCCGTCCACAGCCTGATGCCTAGATTTAACTCATTTGGCAAAAGGGGTTCTGGCAGTTTATCGCCTGTGAGGTGGGGAAGAGATTTAGGCGAATAGACGTCGCCCATCTATTACACAGTAGGAAGGAACTAGGGCCAGCTTACGCTCGCCCTCCTCGTGACCTTCCTTTATATTTGAAAAGGCCGTGGTTAAAGACGGAGCTACTCGTTTTGCACTAGATTACGAACTGTTTGGCCTTAACAAAGCCATTCTTTCTCTACACTGTGTCTGAACCTATTGCTCAATATGAACAACGCTGAAAATGCGGAAGAACCTATCCGTTTACCTGGCAGCCATCACGAACCGATGCGCCCAGATCTCGGAACCGTCGAGTGCTCGGATGGCGATGTCGCAGAACTCGCGGTTTTTCCTCTGTTCCCGCAGTCCAGGCATACACCTGGCAGCGGCTCCCGGTGTGAAGTCGTTCCGTTCGCCAGTGTCCTTGAAAAGAATCGCCGCCTCTGACCAAATGGTAATGATGTGAACATGGTTGGCCTCTCCAGCGGGAACGCCTTCAGCGGGGTCCAAGGGCTGCTCCACGGCTTCGATGGCGGCGCACATGAAAGATTTAGGAATGCTGAAGGGCGACGGTCTAAAAGGTGGTCTCGGTTAAGCCTCGTCTCAGCTGGACCACACCCCTTCGGACCCACCGAACGACCCCGCGACCCGCCAAGCCAAGTGCGCGTTCTTCTTCACCTTCAAGTGTTGCTCACACCCACTCTGGGGGATTGGCCAATAATTGAGTGGTTCTTGATCTGGCCGTTATAATGATGATGATAATGATGATGATCCTGGAATGATAGGGCGCCTACTTACTCTGGGGGGATTGGCCAAAAGTTGGGCGGTTCATATCGTCTTAACGCTGTTTCCGACGGCTTGGACTCAATGCGTGGTGCGTTAACGGCTTCACTCTATAATGTTGAGATTAAAAGAAAAATGCTACGGTGTGTCCGCAGATCCTAACCATTATGTGGCCGCGAAATTGGGCAAGCGCCCCTAATCACCTCCTGTCCACCGAAAAGGAAAAAGCTATCTATAACTAGCCTACGCGGATGTTCTGGAACACTGCCCCGGTCTTGATTCTCAGTCCGTGCTCGGAACTTTTTCAAGCTTAACCGCCCGAACCCGGCCCTGAATAAAATTTACCATACCATACCATAGCGCACCATATCATAAATGGCCCCGTTACTAAAAGCGAGACCCGTGCCCGGCCTGAACCTAAGAAAAAGCTTCAAGTACCCAGCCCGGCCCGACCACCAATGGGGCCCATCAGGGGCTCCAGACAATAATAAAGGCTTTTAAAGACGATAGTCTTTCTTGGGATACTTAAACGGAGAAATCTTGGTCTGTCTGTCTGTCTGTCTGTCTGTTTGTCTGTTTGTCGGCACGTCACACGATTCAGCCACCCGGCCAAAGTTTAACCACTTTCTGAGCGCCCAGCCATCTTGCACAACTATTTTTGTTCATACTTGTGAACATTGTCGATCAAAAAGCAAATGTTACGCATGGGTGAGGAGCAGCGTCAATAAATAAGTAGTCTCTGGTATGTTTCTTTATAAGAAAATACATAGATACGTAATTATGAAGACCCCAGCGTTTATTAGGCTGCGCTCAAAAAGCGACGCTATGCACGAAAAAGCCCTCGGCCGACGATATGTTGCTGCTGGGTTCTGCACAAGGTGATGTGTCTCGACAGCACTGCCAGATGGCGTCCATGTCTCACGCAGCGCCTCCTCTGTTTTATCAAGGCCAGCCAGACGCGGCCGATTCAACTTAGAAAGCGCTGTCTGAGGCAAGGCAAAACAGTGTAGTACGGCCGGCAGAAGACTATCGTCTTTCGACGACATTTGCAGCGAAGCACGCAGATACCCGGCCAATTTTTTAAGTGGCACTTATCTACGCAGCAAAGCGTTTTATGTGGCAGATTTCTACGCTTTGCTGGCGCTTGCTTCGCTAATAATTTTGCTTTAACCTACGGTTATTTCTTGTAAAAAAGGGGCTCACGGTGGAAACAGTTGAGCGGGCCTAATGGGTACGATGAACATTCGTTTGACAGCGTGCCCAGTTGAAAATCCCACCAGAGTGTGTTTGGCGTGTTCTGGTGTGTCTTGGTGTTAACACCAGAATACACTGGTGTGTCTGGTGGATACACCGGCCTGGTGGGATGTGTTCTGGTGGGACACCAGCCTGGTGGGATGTGTTCTGGTGGAAACACCAGCCTAGTGTGATGTGTTCTGGTGGGTACACCAGCCTGGTGGGATGTATTCTAGTGGATACACCAGCCTGGTGGGATGTATTCTGGTGTTACACCAGCCTGGTGGGAAGTATTGTGGTGGTACACCAGCCTGGTGTGATTTTTTCTCGTGGATACACCAGCCTGGTGTGGTGTTTAGCCAAAACCACACCGGGTTGGTACGGTAGTAGACTTTTAGTAAAAAAAATGGAGCTCCCAGGCTGCTCAAGAAATATCACGGCCGGTCTAGAGGCGCGCGCTCGCTCCTTCCTTTACGGCCTGCGCACGGGGGGGCTGTTGCTACCTATGGCCGCAATTTCGTGGGGGCGCTCCGAGCCAACTGCTCCCTAACTCACTCCCGGCCGTTGCGGAGGCTAGCGCGCGCAGGCAGTGCTCGGCTTCCGACTTACCGTGGCGCTTTCTGAAGTTACTCCATATGGTATTCATAGTACCAATGCGTTAGAAACATGGTAGCAAGTATATATGATGACTCTGGTAAATTCCGCTTTACAGAAGTGGCGGCGCAGGCCGCTCATAAGCCCCCTTCTGTTGCTCGGCAAAGCATCGACGCGGTTATAACACAGCCTTGTTTTTTTTTCTAGGTTTCTGTAACTTCGAGAATAAGTAAGAGGATGAACATTGCATTTGGTTGAGGAAACGGTTTAATCATGGTTTAGGAAATGGTTATTTCAAATGTATGTGCCGGCCGTCGCTGTACTTGAAAATAACAAAATTAAACATTTTTTGTTGGAGGCATCTTAATTCGTGCTTTAATATTGAAACAAATACTTCAAAAAAGTGAAAGTCCCTGCATAATGGGGACGGCCACGCTGCAGACGAAGAGGAGACATAAAAAACTTTCAGAGAATCCTTTCAATGGGAAACAGAATGTTTTCCTTGGTAGTACAACAATATGCGCATGGAGAACTGAAAAAAATCACTGCTGGTAAAACACTGTAGTGACGATCATAGTTTAAAGGAGTCAAGTCTGTCACAGCCTGATATGCTTCCGCGAGGGCTTGTGAATAAAACCGGAAGGCCTGTCATTCTTGTCTGTTGACTTTTTCGTGTAGTTAATAAGAAGAATCCGGAGAAACTTCTCAGAAATAATATGAGCCAGCACTCTCGCGTGACTCTTGTCCACACCTTCCGGACAGTCCAGAAGTGGCGAATCTTCAAGGTATGGCTCAACAGTCAATTGCAAAGTCTCGAGGATTTTCGTTCGAGGAAGATATTTCACTGCTTTCTCGAAGAACGTCACAATTGTGTCCAGCATTGATAGTAATTCCGGCTTTGGGTAGTGTAGATCATAGGCTTCTTGCTGACGGAGAAGATGATACAAAGGACTGCTCGATTTGTTTGTCGTCACTAGCATGGCGCATGCTTCGCAACCGACATCAGTGATGAGTTTGGCAATGTAACCACCTACATACACCAAGCCTGAATAGGCAACAGAGTTCGGTGGTTTGCGAGGAGGTTCTCGCAGAGCTTCAAGTTCATCAATAACATCTTCCGGAATAGACACCGCCGCTTCTTCAATGTTTTCGTCGCGAATGCCCATGTCTTTTGAAGGTAGCGCCTTTTCCTTGACAATGTGGGTCAAAGCAGCTGTGACGGCTCTTGCGTCTAGCGCGTCATTGCCCCCGCACATTGCCCTCAATTTTCCAAACAATGCCTCTATAGGATCACTGTTAAATTTCTTCGTGAGCACATAGTTTACTCCCCTTCTCAGAAGAAATCGGACTGTCTCCACTGTGGACTTTGTGGTGAAAAGCAGGGCAGTGTACGTCTCGTCTGTAAAGTTTCCAACGCCAGCGGCGACAGAAGAATCCTGGATGCGCTTAATGTAGCCTGAAAATTCATTTTCCAGCCACAGCAATCGGCTGTCGTCCTGCTTTGAGATGGGAAGTTTGCAGTCATTTCCACTGTACGTAGTGTTGTGAATGTCGAACCATCTCTTTATGGCTTTCATGAAGTTGATTGTGGATGCTGCATCCTTGAATAGAACAATAGAGGAGTTGCCCCTCAAGTTTCGCAGATGTTCCAGTGCGCCAATGACTTGAAGCGAGAATACTTGCACTGCACGCATTACATTCATCTTTTCCAGGTTAGATGGGTATACGTGCTTTCTAGTGAGGTTCCTTGCCAGTTTCACAGACATTCCCTTTTGGTGCTCATAGAGCTTTTGCACGAATGTGCCAGCAATGAGGCCTGTGCCATCTGTGAATTCACGCTCCAAAAATTGACTGCGCACATTTTTGAGAACATGGCAAGGATCAAAACTTAAAAAAATTACCCGTTCATCATCGTGGGGATGTTTGACTACTGTTGACAGGGAGCCGTTTCCCATGAGTTTGAACATTGTTGTGTTCGCCGAGTAGTTATCTGTAACAATGCGGATGATCACAAAGCCACAGTCCTCAACTGCTGCAATGACGTCTTTCGTCCAGGCAAACAAGTCTCTCCCGCTAAGCTGCTTCGTAAAATAATAGGAACATGGGATCTTGTACGAAGTTGTTATTCCATGAAGCACAAAGCAAAGCACTCTGTTAGCAAGACTTTCGTTCGTGCTGCGCGAAGCAATGTTTTCTGGCTTGTCTCTGATGCCGAATACTGCATCAGACTTGCGGTCGTATATGCACTTTGGCTTTATCGAAGCCTCATCAATTATTAATGAGGCCATGTGCTGCTTGTGGCTGAGGAGAGAAGCCTCGTGAATCAGTCTTTCCTTCATTGCACCACTCATACCGGAGGACGATGAGCTGGGACCGACGTATCGCTGCAGTGTGCACTTATGTGGGAGTGTCAGAAGCTCAGCTCGTGCATGATCATAGCCTTTGGGTGTAAGAAAGCGCCATATTACACACTCTCTGATGATTTCTTCGGGGTAAGATTGAACCTTCTGGTAGATTTCTATTTGGTGAAGCAGAAAGGCAGCTTTTTTCTCTCCTTTTTCGGCATCCGCGGAAATCTTTGCCAGTGACGAATGGTGCTTGTTACTACGGTAAAAAGTTGGCCACTTTTATCGTGTCTTCTAGCTGCCGCTTGGTTTTCCGGCAAGTGGAGCGATGGTACGCTACCTGTGACCGAAGCCTCGCTATCATTGAAATGTGTCGAATGACTCGCTGTGCATCGTTATTTGTTTGTGTGCATTTACTGAATTTCTGTTCGGCTTCTCCTTCCGACAACTCCAAAACAGCATGCTCGTGATATTCTGGCTCTGCCTTTCGTTTCGTCGGCTTGCTTGAAGGAGCAGAGTCTCGAGCTTTCGCTTCTTTGCGTGGTTTCTTTGCAGGGGGCACGAGGTACGATGGGTATCCTTCAAATACGGTTGGCACCGCACCAGGAGCAAGTTTTTTAATTTTGCATCCACTGACATAGTCACTCAAAAGAAAATGCTTGCTGCAAACGACAGTGGAGGGAGACTTGTCATTAATCACGAGATTTTCCCGGGAAGTGTTTCTCTGCCACTTCGCGCATAGTTCCTCATCAGCAGGGAATTGGTGAAATGACACGCCGGCAGTCTTTCCAGACTGCGACTTGCAAAATGGCACACAACAGTACACCATGTGCACGCTGCGCGAAAGCTGCACCAGACACCAAGCACACACGAAGGTCTCTTCGCAAAAGCAGGCAGGCACGAACACGAAAAATACGTCGGGGAAACTCACTGCGACACGTATATCCAAGTGCGTGGCGTACGGCAGCAAGATACTTTCCAGAATGGCGCGACCGGTCTGTGGCGGATGCAAGGGGGGGGGGGGGGGAGGCACCAACCACTCCCCCCCCCCCCGGCGCTATTTTTCAGCACGCGAAATTTTTTAGGCCGCTGCGGCGAGAAATGCACCCATCACTTCTACTCGCACCCCATCCTGCACCTTCAGACAGAACTGGAATGTGTTTGAATGATCTCTCGCGTTCCTTTTCGGAAAAGCGGATTCCACATCCACATTTCGAACGAGAATGGTATTCTATCGCATACAGTGTGAAGAACTCAACAATGCAGCCTTTCAACGAAGCCACCAGGTGTTGACTAATCCCCTCTGTGACGTTGTAAATATGCGTGGCCCACCAAAAATGCACTGCTGTGGCAGCTGGGGTTCTCTAACGTGCACCTAAATGTAAGCACACGGGCCTCAGGCATTTTCGCCTCCATCGAATGTAAGGTGGTCGGGTCTTAAAAAAATATTGTTGTTGCTAGTAGCGCTGCGTGTGCGTCTTCTATTGCCGAGTGCCGAGAAAGGCAGACAGTCTCCACACGCACCTGTACTTCCTTCACCGCTTGCTACAACCGAAAGAAGTAATTAGCACGAGAAATTGGCCGGGCACAGCTGGTTTACAACACGAAGCGCATGCGGCGAAACGCGCTTTGGATGATGATGATGATGAGTTGTGGCCGTACCCTTTAGATCGGGTGGACGCATTACTGCATCCTAGCCGGATGAGGAAAAAAAGTTAAAGCAATAAAACAATAAAGGAGGCAAAGCGGGGCGGAATTTGCAGTCATCGTCTCACTGATGTCCACCACATTCGTAGACGGGCCTTCGCAACCGAAACTGCGTCGTAGCGCTGGTCCGCAGCCGACTCAAATCCCAGTGCCACCGGAAGCGAGGTACCCTCTGTTGGTCGTAGCGTCAGTTGTGAGCACTTGAGAACGATGTGTTCTATCGTCTCCTCCTCGGTCCCGCAGACCCCTGCAAAATGCCTCCTGCACGTCTGGATCGGTGTCGAAGTGTCTCCGGTAGCACAGTGTGCGGAGCGCCCCCGCCCGAGCTTCAAATAGTAGCGTACTACCGACACTATTATCGTATAGTGACTCCGCGAAGATTTCGCCCTTGTGTGCGCAGTACAGTGTCATCGTAGTCTTTTCCTGCGCTTTCGCACTCCACTGGGCGTTCTCCACTTGGCGTACTAGGGTCCGCACTTCAGACTTGCGCTCGGCGGCCCCATCCTCTGTGCGTGTCAGAAAGCCATATTTTCGGCGTAGGGTATGCACACGGGCACACCACTGTGTCCGGATGCCAACGATATTTATGTATCGGAAAAGCCTCCGGGCCCACCTGGTATCGTCCATGGTGCGCAGGCGCGCTTCATAGGTGATCTTGCTCTGGGCTTCGCGGGCCTCAAAAAGCTGACCATCCCAAGTCTCCTTGAATCGCCTCTACAGCAACTCGCCCGTGGCAGCCAAGCGCTAGCCTGCCTACCGCACGTTGTCCCCGTTCGAGCCATTCTCTTGTATTAGCGGAGAGGCACAGGATGGCATTTGCAAAAGTCAAGCCCCGGTACATGTACAGATTTCCAGAGATCACGCACAAGCACATAGCGGTTGCATCCCCATAGGCACTGTCGTCGTAAGATGTTGCACGCACGGGTTGATGCTGTCTTCAGGTGTTTCTCATGCGCCTCAAGTAAGTCACCCCTCCGTTGTCAGGAGTACTCCAAGGTACCGGTATTGTGCGGCTTGAGGGATGATGTCACCCTTGGGCAGCATCACTTCTGGATTGTTGTCAGATGAGCCCGAGAAGCGGAGCACAGCTGATTTGGCGGGGTTGAATGTAAGCCCTAGGGGTCGCCAAGTGTTCGGCACATATTGTTACAAGACTTTGCAGCTGTGCCTCGTTCTCGGCTAGTCGCACAATATCATCCGCATACGCCAGTGCCGGCAGTGTCCACATCTCCTGAAGACCATCCCCATGGGAATGTGAGCCTGAAGCCTATACCCGACTCGATGAGCAGCCGCTCCATTTCGGATGTGTATAACATGTACAGGAGTGGAGACAGGGGGCATCCTTGCTTCAGGCCTCGCCGAACAGCGACTAGCTCTGAACTGCTACTGTTGAAGTTCGGGCCACCCACCGCATTGTTCGTGTACAGGCGTTCCAACAGGTTTGTCCACTCCTGTGGCATGTCGATTGTCTTCATGCGGTGTAGTAGTGGCTCATGCGGGACGCTGTCGTAGGCTTTTGCTACGTCTAGAAAGCACCCTACGAGGCCCCTAGATTCTCGCCGTGCAATCTCGATGCACTGGGTCAGGGTGAAGACGTTGTCCTCGAGCCGTCGGCCCTGCCGGAATCCGCACTGCAGTTCCGTGAGGTGTCCGTGTGATTCGGCCCACAGGAAACCATCCACCTCTTCACGACATGGGCGAACACGCGGTACAACACGCTTGTGACCGTAATTGGTCGGTAGTCCCTGAGCAGACCACAGTCACCACCCTTCTTCGGCACAAGACATACGCGCCCCTTGTAGCCAATCCGTGGGTATGGGGTCGCCCGCTACAATGCCGGTGAATATGTCGGCAAGTTGATCACGCGCCTCTGGGCCTAGGCACTTGATCAAGCCTGCGGGTACGCTGTCAAGGCCTTGTGCTGTCTGTGCCCCGGTATATGGGCTATGGCACACTTCAGGGCTTGGGGAGTCACGTGCCATGGCGGGTCCGTGGGGGAGCTGCTCGGACCAGGGTGACTTGCTGTAGTCTTTTCAGATGGTGCGCCAGTCGGCTGGTCGTATACCGCTTGTAGATGTCGCGTCAGATGCTGAGGGAGGTCGGTGACCGCCAGTCCGGTAGCCTCGTCCCTCAGGTCATGTCGGAAGCAGGCTTGTGGTCAAGCCCCCCGCATATGTCCGGAAAAACCTCCGGCTACTGTCGCGACCCCCACGTGTGATCAACTGAAGCTGCTGGTGGTTTGTGCTCTGCAATTTTCTCTGCACAACGTCTTGCATGCCAGTGCTTGCACCGTAGGTACTCTTCCCATGCTGGGCGGCAGTCTTCGGCAGGGGAAGAGCTTGATCGCTCTACGGTGTGCACGGTTTGCTCTTCGTCTTGCTTTCCAGGGCCTGCTTCACCTCCTGGTCCCACCATTGCTTCCTCTGTGTGCCGGCCCGCGAGCTAGTGCGCACCTCGTGTTCTCGCATGATGCGTCGC